>PVLA01007561.1:0-102997 GCA_004027455.1 Hydrochoerus hydrochaeris | reverse complement strand
AGAAAAATTAAATAGGTTTCATTGCATTTTAACCATTATGAATTTTATATGATTAACTACATAAAACTGTTAAATAAATTAATACAGTAAACACAAATCTGAAAATAAATACAATTCTTGGGCTGGGGATCTAGTTCAGTGGTTCAAGCACTTGCTTGGTAAATGCAAGGTTGGAAGTTCGATCCCAGGAACAACAACAACAACAACACACACACACACACACGTGCACAAACTAAATAAATAAATACAATTCTAAAGAAGCAAGGAATTTTTTTTTACCAGATGAAACCGAGTTATTGTATACACTTACTGCAAAAAATATAGATCATGCAAGCCCAAGTTCAAGATAATGTGAAATTTAAAAATTTTGTATGCCACGTATTTTTGTGCATTATGTGTTTAGCAAAATATTTATTTGAGTAGTTAGGATGCACTGACTCTATGCTAATTATTGAACATATAAGCAGTCAAGTAAAAAAAGTAAAACACAGGTATTTATTTTCAAATGAGCAAGACAGGGAAAAGTATAGAATATAATCATTGAACTTTGATAATTATAAATTGAAAATTTTCCCTAAAGAAGTAACATCTAAGCCAAGTCTTGACATAAGTGGTTAGTTTTGCACATTAGCAGTAAGTACAGTTTTTAGCACCCTAAAGAAGCACATGTCAGGTCCAGGGACATAGCTCAGCAGCACAGTGACTGACTGGCAAGTGCAAGGCCCTGAGTTCAATTCTCAGTACAAAAAAAAAAAAAGAAGAAGAAGAAGCACATGTCACTTACCATGTAAAATTCTTTGAAGCTAAATCAACAACTCTGATGTATCTGCCTTGTAAAACAGAAGCAATCTCGTGGCAAGAAGGTGGTTCCTATCTGACGTGGTTTGAATGTGTTCACCTTAAGCTCATCTTTTATAAACTCAGTCCTCATTGCAAGGTGGGGGAGGACCTGGTGGGAGGAGGTTAGGTCGCTGATCCTCTTCCTGCACAGATTAATGTCTTTCCTGAGGGAGTGGATGGTGGTCGCCACAGCAGGCTCACTGAGATGTGAGCTGGCCACACTACCTGGTTTGCCCTCTTGCCCTTTCTCCTCCACCAGGAGACCAAGGAGTAAGAAAACCCTCGCCCACCTGGACCCCTGGCCTCCAGAACCATAAGAAATCAACTTCTTCCTTTTTACCAGCCTGTGGAGTTCTGTTATAGCAAAAGGAAACAAGTCAAGGCACAATCTATAATCACATCATCTAAATATCTTGATTCCAAAGCAAAAGGACAGGACAAATAAAAATTTCCCCAGGGATTGTCTTTGATAATGAATATCTCCCATTAAAAAGCAAATTTTTCTTTTTATTAAATATGCAGCTTTTATTACTTTAGGATTAGATTAGTTGAATTAGTGATTAGTTCATCTAAACAGAGCTAACTTTATTAACTGGAAGGAAGTGCCCAGTCATTCTAGCTGGCATCGAGACCACACTGCTGGATGGGCAGCGCTATCAGCATGAACCAACAACCACGCGGAGGGGAGACCTTTCAGGCTGGAGGCCGAGAATGTGAACTGGAGCACCCTTCTGCAGTTAGAAAGACACAGTGAACTCTCATTAGCTGAACTAATTAAAAGATGAGCTAGCTGGGCATGGTGTCACACACCTGGGACCCCCCGCGCTCTGAAAGACTGAGGCAGGAAGATTGCAAGTTTAAGTCTTGCCTGGGCAATTTAGCCAGACCTTGTCTCAAAAATAGATTGATGTAGATACATAGATAGATCAGGGGAGAGAGAGGGAGGGAGGAGGAGAGGGAGAGGATAATCTGAGTTGATGAAACAATTATAGTTTTTTAAAAGAAGTACAAATTCTGTAAAATAGAGTTTTAAAAGATAAGACTTCCAAAGGCTAAGAGTAATACATTCTGGAAGCAAAGCCTGTGGGGAGCGTGGATTGTTTGCTCATTGCAGTCCATGGATGCAAACGCCCTTGTAGCTTGCTGTCACCTCCCGGAGGCTTCCACCTGCCTGAGTCTTCTCCTGCACCCAGCCTCACCCTCCCACTCTGCCTGCCTTCTCCAGAACATCCTCGGTTTCTCTTCTTTCCAACTCCCTTTGCTTTTCCTCGCTAGGAAGCCTGATTCCAAAAGCATTTCCACAGACACCAAGGAAAGGATGGAGAAGAAAATAAACTCGTTAGGTTTCGACACAACCAACTGCAGGTAACAAGGCATGGTTAGGAAGACTGGTGAGAAGGCTGAGCCCCACCACCAGGACAGCCCTTCATAGCAGAGGGTCCCTGAGCTTCCCTGGCAGGGGTCGGGTGGCCTGCCGGATGCCCAGGTGTAGCCATTCCATGACATGGGAAGCATGGAGCTGTGAAACTGATTCGCCTGTGTAACTTGGTCACTCATGATTCACAGTTGTGTAAAACCAGACACGGCTTCAGTTAGAACAGGTCTCTGTGCTGCAACGCAAAGCCTGGCCGTGTAGAGTGAGGTCTGGGCCCCTGTACTCACACACATTCTTGAAACTCTACAGACAGGAAGCCTCCCAGACTGCATGGGACAAATGGAACTGTTCTCTCCAGCCTGTCTAAAAGATTGCAGGGTTGTGCTACTCAATTTCTGCATTCCCAGTTTCGAAAGTCTTCTAGTGACACCACAGTGACATCACCCTGCCTGTGAAATGATAAACCACTCTCAGAAACAAAGCCAATTCCAGATCTCCTCCTCACAAGGACAATACGGACTGATCTGCCACAAAGCCCAAGCAGCCAGAGGCCCCGATGATTCCCGAGCTTCCTCAGAGGGTCACGGCCTGGTCAGTCAACGTGGCGCCCGCAGGCACGACATTAACAGTGTCACAGCAGCAGCTGGCTCTCCTCCTCTGAGTTAATGAGCTGCAGTATGTTTTCCTCATTTACTAAATTTGATTATTTTTTTCTTTGTTTGGATTGCAGTATTTGTGACATACAAAGGGAAAAGAATGGCCGTAGGAAAAGCCAGGTCCAAGGCAAGCATTTATTTGCTCTGAGCAGCTTGCTTTCAGTAAGCACTTGAGGATCCAGGTAAATGAGAAGGAAAGTTGGCACAAATGCTGGAAGTCTAAAAGAAGAAATAATCACCTTGACCTTCACTCATGTAAAAATCACTAACTGAAATGGAACCAGTCCTATGCTGAACAGAAACAAATCTAAGACACCTAAGTTAACATCCCTGCTTCAAGTAACTTAAAATCTAGAAAAGAAAACTAAGCTTTTAAAAAAAACAGTGAATTACAGTGGTGCATGTCTGTGTAGAGTCTGAGTGTGTCAGAGGGAGCAGGCAGCACCAGCCACCCTGTATCCAGGAAACGGTGGGGCAGCCGTGCCTCTCTAGTGGGAACATCCACAGTTCGGTAATTCCTGTGAGATCAGTCAGTGAGCTGCGCTCCTCCTCCTGAGTACAGGGGCCATGGACAGCCCTCAACCAGCAATGCTTTCCATGTCTTTACAAGAAGCTTGGAAACAAGGCAACTTCTTTAGGCTTTCATTAGCCACCCCCTAATTTTGTTCTTTAAAGTTAAATGGGTTATATGACATAACTTGCAACTTTCCATCTTTGAAACAAAACTGTAAAGCCCTCATTTAGAAATTAAAAACATTTTTTGTGCATAATGTATGAATTTTAAAAGAGAAGATCTCAGCTGGCCTGCATTATTCCTATGTGAACAGCTAACCTAAAATGCTCTACCACGCTTCAGGCCCTCACCCTAAGTCACTAGGAGCTCACGGCTGCTTCTCCTGACCCTGTGTCCCCAGGCCCCACTAGGAGGGGGCCTGCAGCACCCCATCTGCTGAGAGTACTGTGTCACCCAGAGTCCTCAGCAATGTGGTCTTCTGGAAGCACTGCTTCTGCCAATGACACCAAGCTCATTAGCTCAATATGCCCCTGGCACACAAGGTCCCTTTCAGTGGTGATAATAAACAGCAGCAGCCAGCTAGTGACAGTCCATTTTGAGGTCATTTTACACAGTCGCACGAAGCCTAAGGCACACTGTGGCAGGGAAAAACTCTTGTGTTCCCCTATCTCCCTAGCTTCATTATGTCCTTGTAAAAAATAAGGCACTGGATGACACATGTGACCATGATGGCCCAACAGCTAATACTTTACAGTCACTCTTTCCCACTCATGTTCCTCCAGCCTTTACAGGAACTCATCAGAGAAAGCCATTGTGATTCCCACTCCACAGATAAGTAACTCTACAGATCAAAAACTCACCTGATGTCCAGGTGAGCGTGCCAAGGGCACCCAGGGCAAGGTGGCCTCCATAATTGTCTTTCTACTTTGTGTTCTTGTCACGTCCGGAAGCAGGAGCAGCTAGAACTGCACAGGCCTGCTCCCAAGAAGGTCAGGCTCGGGAGACTGTCCCGGGGAACAGCTGGACAGCCAGCTGCTGGCTGTGATTCAGTAGCCAGCTGTAGAAGTGAACAACACTTTCACACAAGCAAAGTAGAGCGCGGCCATCCTTGGGGACAACTTGATCTCAGGAAACAGCTCCATTAGTTGGCGGTAGCAGCTGCGCACTGGGACAGTTTATTCAGGCCCCGTTTCCCTCCGCCCTCCTGATCAGGTCAGTGGTTACTGGTTACTCTGGCCAGGCAGCTGGTCCTCAGAACAGACAGGATACAAAAGGCTCATTTGGTCCATCTACTTGTTCTTAAGTAAAACAAACCTTTAAATTAGCTCAGATATTTAAAGTTACACTCTTTGAACTTTTTTTATCTAATTATAAAAACATAAGCTTACTGAAAATATTTTGGGCTATACAGAAAATTAGGAAAAAAATTAGAATCACCTACAATTTGACTTTTCAGACATGAGCACTGTTAATTTTGATTACTTTGTCTAATTTTCAAATTGGCTTATGTGCAAGTTTTCACCATTATCCAAATTGACTCTATAGTATTCTATTTTTTGTGTTAACAGGATATGGCAAAAATATCTTTGTGCTAAATATTTTTTCAAAATACTAATCTAGCAGGCTGAATTTTCCTGCATAAGGATTCACCAAAATATGTTTACCTGGGTCCCTCCAGTTTAAGAGTTAGGTTTGTTTTACCAGTGATAAATAAGGAGATAATAATTTTTTTTCATAAATCATTGTACACATTTCTAATTACTTCTATAAGACAAATGGCTAGACAGGGAATTAGTGGGTAAGAGCATATTAGAATTACATGACTTTTACTACAGTACTAAATGTTTCCAAGAAAGCCTCAGTAAAGTGTGAGATGAACCATTTTTAACTTTAACTATTATGTTGTATATTTAAATTTTAGTTATTAAAAAATATTTAAATATTTCTGAATTATATTTAATTTTAAGACAAGGAATGAGATTGTATTATCATTAATCCTTAACAAAAATCTGCATGATTGATTCTATAAGATTGGTTTGGAATACAACAAAAGCTAAAATATTACAAAATGCTTGTTGTTTGATGAAAAATTAGGGAAAAGATAAAGTGATATGGACATAAAGGTTATTCAGTTACCTTTTGATCATATCATAAATCCTCAAATAGAAAGGTTAACAAATAAATGTATTTTCTCCTTCATTTGTCAAAAGATATTTCAAAATTTGTCAAACTGAATATTAAATTATATATATATATAATTCTCCATTTTATATGAGAATGTAATGAATCCAGTAATGAGCCCATTTGCAAAATTTCATTAAATTGAATATTATAAAAACTCTGCACTAAGATAAAATAATTCCTGACACTGATGTAGAAGATTTATAATGAGGCAATTTTTATGTAATACTCCTCGACCAATTAATCACCTCATAGTAGTTAGACTGTCACTAAGTTTTGTCCTTTTTCTCCTTCTCCCTCCTTCCCTCCCACCTTTCCCTTCCCTTTTTCCCTCATCTTTCCTCTCCCTAACAGTAAATAGCTACAAAAAAAGTTTTGAGTTGGGCTTGGTGTCACAGGTGTGTCATCCTGGCACCCAGGAGACTGAGGAAGCAGAATCAGGAGCTTGAGGCCAGGCTGGGCCACACAGCAAGACACTGTCTCTAACAAAGCAAAAACAAACCCCAGGAGTGGGGCATATGCCTATAATACTAGCACTCTGGGAGGCTGAAGCAGGAGGATGAAAACCTGGGCAACTTAGCAACTCAGCAAGACTGGATCTCAAAATCATAAAAGGGCTGGGGATGGAGCTCAGTGTGAGGACCTGGACTAAATTGCCAGTACCAGAAAAAGAAAAGGAAGGAAAAAAGAGGAAGGAAGAAAAAAATGGAACAGAATGGAAGGAAAGACTTCCAACTCCAGTAAAGTCAAATAATAAATTACATTTTTCTTATAAAAACTGTACAGCTAGTGAATTATACCTTTCAAACGTGCAACATGATCAATATTCAAATCTAACAGGTTTCACATGTCAGTATTTAAACTATGAATCTGCAGGGCATACAAGATATTTCTAACATCGTCTCCTTTAGGTTTTTTTTTTTTTTTAATGGTATCAGGGATCGAACTCACCACCGCACACTTGCAAGGCGGGCGCTTCTACCACTGAGCTAAATCCCTGGCTGATAAGATGGTTTCTTAAGCTTAGATAGTAAATAGATTGTTGGGTTTTAGGTAATATTGACATGAGAAGAAATTATAAAATCCTAAAAGCATAATGCCAAAGAGCAATGTTATTATTCCAAAGTAAAATATTCTTAACACCACCAACAAATTACTCTGGGATACTCCCATCAGTCAAGATTTGGGGGCGGCCCTGGGGGGCGGGGTCTGGAGTATCTGCTTTGATTGGCAGCCGCAGGGATTCTAAGTATGACAAAGACGGATGAGTTTTACCGAAGCCATTTTACCTTTGGTTGCTAAGAATCAACCTAAGGGTGTTTAACCGTAGACTAATCTAGTACCTTTTAGGACAAGAAATGTTCTGAGAGTTACTCATGAATACGCTGTGTGTCCACAGGCAAGAGGCACTGCAAGCGATGGCCATGCATGCAGCGCGCTACCAGTGAGCCCGACTCTGCATCGCTGGCTGCCACTCGCTCCATCGGCGCGCAGAGGTGGACAGTGCTGAAGAGCCTGCGTCCCGCCCGCAGCCTGGGCCTCTCGGGTCCCTCCAACAGCCGCACTCCTCCCACCCGCCGCAAGCCCCCCAGCTCCGGGTGGAATGGCAGGTGCACAGGATACGGGACACAGTGCTTTCAGGGCGTGGGGAGGCACCGTTTGAAAGGCACAGGAAACACCGCCAGGATCGACGGTGAAAGGCTGTCATGGGTTTAGAACTGGACAGGAGATGGAGTCAAAGCCACACAAATTTACATGTACCCATCACGCTTCAGTGCATTATTATACTAGGGTCTATCAAGTGACAGATAGGAAGAGGTGTCTGATTAAAAGACTATTGCCTAGCGACGCTATTCAAAATTCACATTGACAGAGATTTAATTTATTGCAAAATATATGACTATCGGCTTCCCTCAACGGAAATAAATAACACTACCTTAGTTCAGATGCTAAAGAAGTGCCTCTCTGACTTCAGTGTGCACATGGAGACCCTGTTAAAATGCAGAGCCTGAGCTGGGAGAGAGGCTACACCTACAGCATTTCCAATGACCACTGACATCACCAATGCTTCCAATCTGGGAATCGTGGCAAGCCATGGCTAGCAATGTACTAAGGTTTACGGTTCAATCTATGTCGACTTTATCATGTTGTCTTGGCAGTAGTATTAACGGGAAAACTGCTGAACTATACCACCCTTGGTCATGGCACTGAGAGCAGGCCGAAACTACCAATCTCCACAATGCTCCAACAGTGGCATCAGCCCCACGCGCAGCGGCCTGCCTGGGGGTCCACGAGGTTGCTTAAAGTCCCCCTGAGTATTCTAACAGCTGGGAACAACCCAGGCCTGCACCGGGTCTAATTCAGAAATATTCATAATGGTGCACTCAATGAAATTCAATAAATGTTTATTGAGGGATGAAACACAGTAGGTTCTTACTACTCACACATTAAACTTTCAAGCTTCCCATATTTGTACTCTGGGATAAAAAGGAAAGCACATCAAGTGTTTTATTCTTCCCTGCACATTCTCTAGTGCCATACTGTCAACCACAAACCACAAACCCTATGTGTACAAAAATTTTGAACTTGCTGATAATTTCCTCAAAGCTCTGCCATCAAATATTCTCCCTGTAGATTGGGATTTTCCATAAGACTGGGTCCAATTTACTTGTGCTTTTTCAGTAAAGCACTTACCCCTCTCAAATTGAAGAGATATTACCAATCATTAATGGATTTTTCAGCAGCAAGTAAACTGAAAGTAATCAGCTGGCATCCAAAGTAGAGCATACTTTTTGCTGCTGTCAAACAGCATTAATCAGCAGCTTCCAGCATGCTGAGTCCAGGCGGCCTGGGCACCATGGGAAGAGGGGTTTTGTGGCATGGCAACAGTTGGTGAGCAGCAGGAAAGCCAAGCTATTTGCAGAAAACACAGCTAAAGTTTGCTTCCTTCCCTTCTTTTCTTTTTTCTTTCCAATTGCTAAGGGAGAAACTCCTGGCAATGCACTCAGGAGACTTTCTTATCACGGAAACAAGAATAAAGTGTTTAAAACCTGACTGTAGGAAAGAACATCATTCTTCTTGCTTTGTTCTACCTCTGGTCTGTAACCTTCTGCTGAGGACTAAGGCAATCATTCACACAGTTCGAGTTGAAGTCCAAGTCTCACCTGAACTCCATAGATGATCCAGGTATTCCAGATTCTCCTGGCTGCACTATGCAGAAATATCTATTCTTTTATTCTTCAGCATTATTTAGTAGAACTCTAAAGTGTGTAGGTGTTCAATGGATAAGAAGAGTTCCTTTATTCATTAATTTAAAAATAAGTCAACTAAGTTATTGATATGCCAAGCATTTTGCAAGATGCCAGTTTGAGAATATTTATAATAACAGCACCCAATAATCAGTCTAAACATGTACTCTGCATGGTGGAAAAGCAACACAGCAATAAAAGTTGAAGTAGCTACTTTAAGGAAAATAGAGAAGAGACAGAGGAATCAGAGTGGTCATTGTGGTAACTCCTATACCGATCTTGGGCTGAGTATGGCACAGGCATTGGCCTTCCTAACAACTCCACAGCCTCCCTCGATGGCTGAGTTGAGGGGCTCTGACACCCTGATCCCCACCCTTCCCTCTAAGAAAATGCTCTCGGATACCTTCCACCTCTGAGAATATCTCATGTTCACCTTCCCTGGCTCAAAAACTATCCTAGCCAGAAGACAATGGATTGGAGCCTGCACTCTGGTGCAACATGAAAAAAAATTGTTTCTCCTGAGAATCCAGCTGTAGATGCTGCTTGAGTTTGTTGTCTTGTGGCTCCTTACGTTCAAGTCACTCACTCATCACCCTACTCTGGAGACGCCCTGGAAAAGAGACCTGGTTTGAGCACCCCAAGACTGCTACAAAAGCCATATTCTGTCTGTCCTGCTTCCCACTGCAGCTTGCCTTTGGGTTCTCCACAGGCTTGAGAGTGACAGGGTGACAGCAGAGGTGCAGGGTGTGCTCAGTGCCTGAACATGTGCTCAGGGGCCCTGACCTTCTGTCTCATCTCATCAGCCCCACAGTGGTGACCTCACTGGAACTGGGAAGGAAGGGGTGCCTATCTATACTCACACCAGATTAAAGTTGCTGCAATGACCACTCAAAGGTGGCAAGGACCCCTCCAGGATGGAGGGTAGGGAGCAGGGAAAGGAAACGTGCCAGTTGATCAAGGAAAGAGGAAAGCTAGCTTCAGAAGGAGCCAGATTGAACTGGATCTGCAGGGAGAAATGGAAGTTCTCTGGTCAGCCTGAGCAGGCTAGTCATACTGTACGATCTGCACCAAGGAGGGGACCTGAGTGCATTTCTGTATGTCCCCTAACAGGAAGCATGGCCTTCATCTCAGTGAGTCCCAGTCACTGTTTACCATGTGACCTCCTCTGCCGTCAGCTGACTGGGGTTGGAAACCACCCCTATTCTGTCTGAAAGGCATAGCCTTACACTTATCTCAGCCCCGCTGCATTGAAACTCCACCTTTACATCCATGTGAGGTGATTAAGCCACAACCAGAATATACTAAAACAGTCATTATTTCAGGACTATGAGACTAGATGGCTGTCATTTCAATTTAAAATAAACCCAATCTTATTCATAGGGCTCTATGCTGTCTGTTACTCCATTCTAAATAAATCTAACTAGGCATTCTTAGCTCAGAACTTCTCTGGGGTATGACAGTCTCCTGGATTCATCACCATTACTGTGATTAACTGTGATGTTATCGCGCCAACTAAGGATTCACTAAGCAACTAAACATAAGCATTTCAAATGTCTCAGGGGTTAATTGTCTTGGGCAGAAAGGACCAAGATAGTAAGGTATGTCAATGACATAAACCATAAATTAATTTAATTAATGTTTAAGAGTTTTCAAAAGACTCAGTGCATTCAGTGGCAGCTCAAGGAAAGTCAAGGAAGCCACACAGGAAACAGGGTTGGTGAGCCCTGGCAGGGGCAGATGCACCACAGTCTGACCAACATACATGGTGCTAACCAGTGACAGCATCTTGCCTGATTTCAGAATTACACTGATAAAACTCACAGGATAAACCGATGGTCTACAGTTCAGTAAAACTTACTGCTACCCCCATGGAAACAAGACAAGAAATTAAAGTAAGTATATGTTTATTTGGAGTGAAACCCCAACCCACAGCTTCCATCAGAATTAGAAGGAAACATTCAAAGACACTGCAGAGCACCTCTACTGAATAAATAACCTCAGAGTAAACAATGCCAAGGAGGAGAAATGCCAGGTTGTGCAGGGCATTCTATAGGGCTTGGGGTGGGATGGAGAACTCTTCTCACCAAATGTTGACACAGGAGGTGAGGCCAACTTGCAGCAAGACATAAAGCTATGTTTGGGAAAGAAGATGCAAGAAAAAAGGAGTCAACAGAGACAAAAAAGGGAGCACTCCACAGCAGGCAATAGCCTGAACAGTCACTCTGCCCCCAGGGAAGCCAGGAAGCAAGGGGACTGTGGGGCTTTGGGTGCAAGAGGTATCTTAGATGTATCACTGGATACTCAGTCAGAAAAACCAATGAGTCACATGTGCTACCAAGTTTAAAGAGAAATATGGCCCTTTCATAGGAAAGCTTAGAGTAAGTGATGGAGCAACAAAGACACGAGCAGCTCTTTTCCTATCCTACCCAATTTCACTTGGTAGCAAAATACTCAGGTGGTGTTGATACTACCTAAGCCAAAGACCAAGGCCAAATACCTTCTTTTTTTTTTTTAAATGGTACCAGGGATTGAACTCACAACCATGCGCTTGTAAGGCAGGAACTTAAGCCACTGAGCTAAATCCCCAGCTTTTTTTTTTAAATACCTTCTTTTATTCATTTGTGTGTGTGTGTGCGTGCACGTGCATGTATGTGCCCACACACGCATTCCCAGGGATCAAACCCAGGTCTTGCTCTCATTAGGTAAGCCTCTACCCCTGAGTGATCTCTCCAGCCCTCAATGCATTCCTTACCTTTTCCCAGGCTGGTGCAACACATGATGCTCTTGGACCTGCCCTGGCCTTCTGAAGATGTGACCCATCTGTCCTGGAGTACACGTCCTCTTTGCCCAGCCTGCACGCAAAAGGTTGGTCCACTGCTGCCTGCCCCAGAGACCTGGAACAAAGCCTGCTCTAATTTGGCTGATTGGTTGGCTCATGCCAATAAATTTTTAAATTCTGCTCTCCAGGCGGCAGGGCTATGCTATAACAAACTGCTGGCTAATTAGGGCATAAATGTCTTTTCTTCACCTCCCCTGACCTTGCTGGCACTCTCCTCATGGCTTCCCTCCACAGCTTCATCTCTCACTCCTTGCAGCACAGCATGTTCTGCAATCAGCTTACACCACGTGGTGCTGCCAGAACTTCCCTCCTGGTTCTACTTCTCTTGCCTGCTCACT
Source organism: Hydrochoerus hydrochaeris (assembly GCA_004027455.1). NCBI lineage: Eukaryota > Metazoa > Chordata > Mammalia > Rodentia > Hydrochaeridae > Hydrochoerus > Hydrochoerus hydrochaeris. The sequence continues at coordinate 91,006 of PVLA01007561.1, read as the reverse complement.
GTGACACCTCCCACTTGGCTCTGTACCTCTCCCATTTCCTTAACCCTGAGGTGGTAGCTTCCTATCTTTATTGTAACCGACTATTTACTCGCAGCCATAGCTTGCTTCTCACTCTAACACAAAGCTACATTTGTATGAATGATTTCTCAACATTTTCTTTATCCTTACAAACTGTATCTGAAATCTGGGAAACACACTGAAGTGTTCCACAAAGCAGTTAGCTAATCAGCTACTAAAATGGTGTTACATATTTTTATTTGTTTTTCATCATATAAGGTTGGAATGCTCTAAAATGTTTTCGGGACATGAGTTTATGTGACATTCATTGCATTTTGAATAGTAGAAGAAAACCAGGCTAACATATACTTAAAGGTTCTCCAGGGGCATTTGGTATGCAGACTGTTTAAAAATAACAAGCCAGTCTTTTCATCATAATTTTCATGAGCAATAATAAGCAACACACCCAGTTAAGATATAATACATGACTTCATTTTCTGTGTTATATTTAAAGTTCTTCCATCCTGCAGAAGTTCACACACAGGAGCACAGAGTTTAGCTGGCATCTACTATTCACAACAACAAGGATCTGTCTCAACAAGGATCTATCAGCCTCACATCTTCCAACACACAGGGAAAGACTCAAAGAGAAACAACTAAAATGCCACAGGAGCGAAGATGTGTTTTGGGTTGCTCAAGGACATGATAGAGGTCTCTGGCGTGCTTGGGAAGGACATAATGCTGCACAATGAGTGTGCGGCCCATGTAGACTGGACAGCAAGCGTGGTGCTCAAAGCCCGAGAGGAGCACGCAGCAGTCAGCTCCACTGGGCTCTGCGATGTGGGGCTGTCCTGGGACCCCAGTCCTCTGGGTCACCTGCCTACCACAGCTGGTCCCCAGCACTCATGTGTGAGGAAAACAACCCTGGAGAGGAGCGTGCTATTCTCCCTGTCCCCAGGGAGCTCTTTATCAGCTTTGTCTCCACTGCGCCCCTGGTACTGGGAACTGGGCCAGGGCCTTTGTACTGAGCTGCATCCTCAGCACCCCACCCCGACACCTTTTTTTTTTTTTCTTGACACAGAGTCTCAATAAGTTGCCCCAGTGAAACTAGAACTTGTGATCTTCCTGCACCAGCCTCTCAGAGTACTGGGATTACAGGTTTACCCCCTGCACCTGGCTTCTCTCTCTTACATACTCTTTGCTTAGATTTCCCTATAACTGTAGGGTCATTCCAATACTCTGTCTCCAACATGTGTCGCCATGGCAAACAGTCCTAGAACTCGACCTGCTCCTGAGCTTAGTTCCAAGGTCACACACCCAATGCCTGCTGAACCTGTCAGGACCCCCGGCCTCCACATCATCTTCCCTGTACACCTCCCTTTCTCAACTCTCACCAGCCACCATCCCCGGGACTAGACACGCTTGGCCCTGGCTTCCCTGTGACTTCATGGCCCACCATGTCTACTCAGCACCCTAAGGCAAGACAGCTGGTGGCTGCCCCTTGCTCCTCACCACTCCTCCCAAATCTGCACTCATCCGCATGGCATCTCCCACCCCACCCCGAGTCTGAACACAGACTGCATTCTCCACAGTCTCCAGAAGACAGGAAAATGGAAGTCTGGCCCTGTGGCTTCACTTCTTGAAGCTTTTCCAAGCACCCTCTTCAGCTACACAAGATAAAACCCAAGCACTTAACCAGAGACACAGCAAGCCTGCTCTGCCTGTACCTGCAGCCCCAACACTCCTCACCCTGTGACTTCTCACTTCCCCAACCTAGCTCACTACTGCCAGAACCTCCCGTGAGCATTCTCCACACATCACCTTTCACTGATCTCAACGCAACCCAATTGGGCAGATCCTCTAATTTTCTCTGCACTGGACCTTCTGTCAGAAATGGCCCTGACACACCTGCCCTTCAAGGCGCAGGTCATCCAGTATCTTGGCTTGAGGAGCTCCTGCCCTGCCTCTTCCATTCCTCTGGGGCCTCCTCTGTGCCATCAAGTGGAGTGCTGGCATCACTGTGGCCTCTGTCTGTACAGTGACTATTTACGCACGTGTGTCTTCCTCCGTGGACTGGGAGCTTCTTGAAACCAAGAACATGTTTCTCCCGTTTCTATATTTTGTACTGCACAGTGTCCAGACATTAAATAGCATTCAATAAAGGTACTGTAGGTATAGAGTTAAGGTATATGTGGATGAATAAGGGGACCCTCCCCAGGATTAGCAACAGTCACTAAACTTCAAACTGACAGGCTGAGCATAGCAGCCCTGCAGTCAGGCTACAAAACCTGCAGGAAGCCTATGGGAGTGGGGTGCACGTGTGTGCAATCTAAATTAAGGTAGGAAGGGACTGAAAACACAGCTACACACACACTACTAAATAAAACCAAGCAGCTCTGTGAGAATTACAGGTGTTAACAGCTCAACAGAGCCATAGGAGACTTCACAATATTTCTCTTTCAAAAGCTGTTGCACCCAGAGGCAGCAAAAAAAAAAAAGACAAAAGCTGTTGCAATTTGCTTTCCAGTTCTGATGAAAGAACACCCTAAGGTGTCACAAATACACACCAGAGCCCAGCTAACGCCACTTAATTATCCGGGGACACCAGCAGGGTGACAAATCCCAGCCCAGCAGGAGCCCTGGTTTGGGAGCACCTCCCTGAGCAGTAAACACTGGTTGCAGGCGCTGTTCCACGTGGCCAGTGTGAGAAGCGCACAGTCTTCACTGTCATGCTGTCCCCGGTGCCCTCTCACAGCAAAAGCCACAGCGCAGAAAGCCGCGCAGCTCTTGGAATCTGCACTCAGGTCCTCCCACTCACGGCCAGGCTTCTACTCTGCTTTGCCAGGATCCCCACGCTCTGGGAGCCCAGAGACACGAGCGCCACCAACTGTTTCCCGGATTTGGGCCGTGTTTGACTTCCTGGTGCCCTCAGATAAAATAAATCTGTTGGACCCCTAAATTTCAAGCCATGTTCAGCTCTAAAAGTTTACACTCTCAGAGAAAACTAGTACGAGTCACAAGTTACAGTCATGTGCATACACAGTGTGTTCACATATGTATATATCAATTTGCAAAACAAAGCATCATTACCTTTAGTGGCTTAGGGATACGGATGTGTTTCCCCCAAAATCTGAAAGGTGCTCAAATTGTTTAAATTTTAACCCTAAAAGTTTTTATTTGTTAGTTAAAGGCTCTACAGATACACAAGAAAACTGTCATTCTATAACTGCGCCTTCAATTCGAAATTAAAATTTATGTATTAAAGAGCCACACTACACTGCAATGCACAAGAGGCAGCGACTGAGCCCCATCATGACTAGTGCAGGGTCTACGTGGGACTGGCAGGTGGGGTAGGCAAGGGATTCATGTTGCAGGAGAACCAAAGCTGGCGCCGCCCTGGAGCACGCAAAGCCCCTCCGCCTTCACATGTGCACCCCGCCCGGCACCCCATGGTCTCGCGTGCTCAAAGTGCATGTGACAGACACACTCCAGGCCTCATGAGCCCCAGCGCCCTGGCACAGTCACCTGTATGCGCGAGGAGCCGGGTCTATGGAGGGAGAGGACAAGGAGACTGTAGTGAAGTGTCCTTGCACTATGGAGGAGTCTAAAAAGACTTCCAATTCCTGAAGAAGGAAAAGCACATTGAGACAAAACATCTCTAAAATAAGCGGTCCAGGCCTTTAACATATAGGCGATTGAGCAACTAAACTGGACCGAATCGCTACAGCGTGCAACAGTGGCTGCTAACAGCAGGAAAGCTGCGTGTGCACATCTCCTAGAAAAACTCAGGGAACAATTTTTAAAAGTCAGCCCCCAGATAAGAAGATATCACTGTAAAATCCACTGAGTGGTGAATTTTCCATATGCATGGTGGCCTTCGAGCCATGAGAGGGACTAAAGAGGCAGAGAAGGATTTTCCCATAGCAATCTAAACAAATCCAAATGTGTTTAACTAAAAATTAGCAAAAATTTAGTACAAAATCTACTAAAAACGCCTTTCTGTTTTATGGTTTTAGAATTTTGAATTATTTTTGTATGACACAAAGTATCAACGTCCATAATTCAGATAATTCAGCTCATTGGATTCTATATTTATTATTTTCAAGTATTTCGGAAATTAGATATAAAAAATACCTACCTACAACTCTCAGCATATGAAATAATCTGTTATATTTATCATGAAAATATATTACTTTTTACCAGTTTATTTGGCCGTTTGTCTTCTCCTACCTGAAAAAACAGCCACCCGAAATATATTAAATGTTTCCTGATTAAGGCAAAGAGCAGTTCTTTAGAATGGAAAGGCACACGCTCAGGAAGTACCACATGCTTTGTGAGAAAGCACTGCTGAAATGCACCTTTCTGAGAATTTAATGTTATTATCAAATAGTATTTCATCTGCCACAGGGGCTGCAAATAGAATCTGAGTCTTCACTAAATGATACCCAAAGTATATCATTTAGAGCACATGACAAATTTTGTGGTATCTTTTGTTGTTGCTTGTTAACAGAGTTATTAAAACTCAAAATTTGAAATTTTAGATTCTAAGTGGATAGTTCCCTCTAGAACTAGAATTATTGGTCAAACACTTTCATCTATCACCCAAATGGATACTGGTACCTCATTTCCTCAAGGTCATTTTAGGGTCAACACACATAATTACTTGTTATCACAGTAGGTCTAGGGAAAATGATCAAATTAGTACTCTAGAGAGAAAAGGCAAAATATTAATCCCATTATTAAATGTCAGAGCCATACAGCCATTTAATTGGTGGACAAATAATAAGTGAATGTTTACTAGTCAGTTGCCATCGAACAGATGTGCATAATCATGTTCATATTCAATAAATACCCAGTATCGTCAAAGATATTGCTAGACAATCTGCCTAAGTATTAATCACGCTCATAATTACTTGTATCAAAGAGATTCTAATTATCGAGGATACAGTTCCCTGGAATCAATTTCTGGTATAGCCAAATAAAAGAAAAAGGGGGGAAAAATTCCAGATGATCCATGTTGGGCCACATATTCTAAATTTTTAATTATTTAAAACTGTTTTCATTTGTGCAATTCATAAAAGCTACAATAACTTCTACCTAAAATATGGTTCTTCTGAATGTTACAGAAGGGTACAAAAAATTTCTTATAAAAATACTATAAAAGAGTGAGAGGTGGCCTTACAAAATATACAAAGAGCTGTATAGTTAGAAAATATAAGGAATATAATGAAATCCAAATCTTATTGGTCCTAGATCACCTTGTAATCAATTTTAAATACTGCTTCACATAGTAAAAATCCTGAAATGCAAAACAGGATACTTTTGTTCTGAAGTATTAAACTGAAATGTATATTATAGATATCTGAAGTATAGATTAGGCCATATTGTGGGACTCTCCTTATAATCCAGATGTGGGCTTGAAGTATGACCACCTTCATATGCCAATGGAAACTGTCAAACTTTCCTAAGAAGAAAAGAAGCTTATTTGAATACTTAAAAATTTAATTTCTTGTTTCCAAATTAGTGGTCCTTCTTTAGACAAAAATCTAAAAGCTATATGACATAGCAGTGTTCTCAGAAAGATAATTAATTATGTAAACTTTCTGTGTGACCAATATAGAATATGATTAAAGCAATTTGTTTTTTAAAACATTCAAATATATATAAACTACCTCCAATAGTATTATGCCTGAAACTCAGACTAATATGTGTATATGTATATGCATGTGTGTGTGTAATTTCTCCTAAATTCTTGTCTTTTTTCTATAGGCAGCCTACCCAAAGTATCTCTTGATAGTGTTTTTGAAGAGAAGAAATGAATTAATCTGCAGGAGAAACAATGCTTTCATTCAGCTGATTGTCTTCACAGGTGGACAAGTTATCAAAAAAAAAAGTTTACTAAAATAATCATCCCTTTGAATTATTACTAGGAAAAAGCAATAAAAGGGAAGAAATTCATTTCTCCATTGGATGACAGCTGGTGAATCAGAAAATTATTCCAACAGTAAGTCTTTATCTCACCAAGAGATTCTGTCAAAGTACACAGAAGCCTGTTGCTGGGGACCAAGCACTACCTTTGCAGATTAAACATAGAAACCTTGAAGATCACACATGCCTTCAGTCCACTCAAAAACAGCTTCAAGTGCAGCCTCCTACATGGCCAGTGGACAAATGCCTGGCTGCCCCATGTGAGGGGCCTGGTTGCCCCAACTGACTTTTTAACAACTGGAAAGAGGGTCCTGCTGTGACATAAGATTAGGCAGCAATACTAGATTACTGACCTTTTGAATTAGGATGATATCGGGAGGGAATCACACCATGAGGGTCCAGTCATCTCAAGAAGGATTAATGGCCTTCAGGCCCTTATAAAAGAGGCCCCAGAGAGTTGCCCCCACCTCCACCAGGTAAAAACACAGCAAGAAGCTGTCATCCGTGGACCTGGAAATGCGCCTTCACCAGGCCTGTCCTACCACAAAGCTTATGATAAATGTTGCTGAAGAGAGATACATTTACCTGGTCTGAACACTACAATGTGTATACAGGTACTTAAACATGATGTGGTACACAAATATGTACAATTTTTAATATATCATTTAAAAATATAATTAAAAAAATAAAACCTAGAACATTGCCACCTAATTTGGTTCAACTTGCCACACAGAAATATTTATTGTTTAAAATGTTGGTTGAACATTAGGTTTATAGTAAATTATTCCATTATTGCATGAAAATGTTTGTTTAAAAAGGTCTGCTTATGAACACTTAGAAAAACAGTCTAGGATAGTCTACAATTAACTTAGAATTTCTTCACACTCTCAGTACCAACACGGACCCTAAGGCTTAGCTCGGGTTCTACAGTCCCACTCCCACAACACCTCTTCTTCTTTCTCCCTAGGCCTGAATGCTCTCTGAGGAGGTGTGGCTAGCTTCTCCTTAAGTCCTAGGTAAAAGTAAAAGGCAGCCAGGGGTAAACTGAATGGCCCAGAACAGCTGCCTGCCTGTGAACAGGAACAAAGAGCATTAAACAAACCTGCGGCCAGACAAGGAAGGACAAAGAAGGGAGAAGTCAGGATCCTGTTTCTCTTTTAGGAATTTGAAAATCCAAGAAGAAACTCAGATTAAACGCCTTAGTACACTTCAAAGTGCTAATTTAATGTCGAAATAATATAATTTTACGCTAGCACATATGATAACCAAAATACCTATTTATTCAGCTAATACACATGTCTTCTTGTATATATGTTATAGATTATTACCATCCTGTATTACCAATACCAGCATTGCATAAGGTAAGAGAAGCAGCCTGATTACTTAGAAGATAATAATAAAGTCCCTACTATTTTGTAGGCTTATTCACTACAATTTACTCTTGATTCTAGAAATAATTTACAAACATAAGATTATATGAGGCAGCGCTTCATCGATAAGCTAAGTGATTAAGAAGACACGTGCTGTGGGAAGTTACAGACGTTCCCTAAACAAGATGGGCTCCAGTAAGCCTGGAACTGACCCAAACTGGAGAGCAAGGGCTCATGGCATTCACACTGCTTCTGACTGCTCCTTAGCTGCTTGCAAACCTATGGAGTTCTAGGTCAAATGTAACCTAGAGTTCCATGGCCAGGACTGCTCTATTAAAATTGTCTTCTTTCTTCAAGCTCAAGGAGTGGCCATAATTCAGGGCTCAGTGCTACTGCTCACCCATTTATGGAATTTCCATTTTAACAAAGTCACACTTACCCTGCTGCAGACTGCTGGAGAATTTATTTTTGCAAAACACAGTGCTTATATTATTTTGTATAATATTTACCAGTATTGTGTAACCCTTATACTATTTTTCTGGAGCTTATTAATTTTTCTTGGATAGAAATGTCTATTCAGATTATAAATTCCATGAAGTTATCAAGTATTGCCTTTCAGTCCAGTGATGCCCTAGAATCTAGCTCGACACAACACACCCATGAAACCAACTCCAAATTGTTGAATTGAGGGAACTTCCATGTGTTAGGAGGAGCCAGTTAAATTAAACTCAACAAACCAGGCTGATTCTTAGAAACTCAAGTTCAAGTTCTGAATAAATGTTAGAAGTCAAAGTCTTTGGTTTAAGGAGTACAAACACAACTTAGGTCATGCAAGATGATAGTTGTCTATGGGCTAACAGAAAAACATCTATAAAAACCAATGATTTAAGATCTTGCTCTCTAAATAAAGTTTTAACTAGATCATATTTTGCCATCTCTTTCAAGTTTTTGAAAATTGGCTTTCTCAAGGGTTGGGAAGTATGAATGATTTCAAAGAAAAAGAAATACTTTGTAATATTTATTTGTCTCAAGTATATTAAAAAGTTAAAATTTTTCTATCAAAAGATTGTCTTACTTGGTAACAATCCCAGTTCCTCCCTATCAAGTAAAAGGAAATTGAAATGGAAATTTTATTTGATGTAGTAAGTCCTGCCAATGTCCAATGAGGTAAAAATAAGCAGTAGTTTTGTTTCTGCTTTTAACAGGAGTTAGAACAGAATATAAGTAGTAAAGAAATAAAGCTGTAAGCATATTTATAATTTAGCATGCTCTGAATCATGGCAAGACAGAAACAAATATGGATTAAAACATTAAGGCTATTTCAATATATAATCACATGTCTCTTTAGAAACTTTATCAAGAAGGAAAAACAAACTTGAACACTCAGAAAAAGCTGATGAAAAAGATCGATAGAACAATTACTGAAAGTATCCTAGTTTTTAAAAATGTTTCTCAAGAGACTAGAGATAAAACTGTGAAAGTAGGATCAATTTCTTATGCTGATTTAACTGAGTTTACTTAAACCATACAAAGATGCCTGTTTGGTTTTTTTGGTTGTTGTTGTCGTTGTTCCTTCTTTTTTGCGGATTTTCAAAGTCAAACACATTATCTAAAAAGACTAATAGGAACATCTACAGTAATATGTCACAAACTATGAAAGCAAAAAGAGGAAAACCAGGAGTGCTTCCTGGGAGAATATTGTAGGTAAACAAGAGAGAAACTGCCTTCACATATTATTCCCATAAACCAGCATGAGCATTTTGGAGAATCTCAACAAAAAGTAGAAGATGATACACCACACTGGGAAGAAGAATAGGATAACAGCTTAAAAGATAACCTTGCACCCACCTCCTCTCTTTGGGAGAAATGGTTCAAAATACATCATTGGTTGAGTAATAGGAGAGGCATCACTATCCCTCTCTAGCACTATCCCTGCAGAGTCTTGTAGTCTCCAGTCCCTTATCTATGAAACTGGGACAATACCCAGTGAGTTATTTTGAAGATTAAATGAGAAAGAATATGCAAAGCAATTCCAGGATTCTAACATAAGAGTAACAGGAAAAAATGCTTTTCTTAGATTACCACCTTCTGGACTTAAACAGACACCAACTATGAGAGCCAAGGGATAATGTAACATATTAATCACAATGAGATTCGTCTTTCCAGGAGACCTCAGCTTCACACCTGTTGACTATGTTCTCAGGCAATGGCTCCAAACCTGAGTGTGCATGGGAAACAGTTGAGCCTGTTAAAAATCCTCAGTGTTCTGAACCAGCAAATCCAAACCAAGGAACTGCATTCCTTTACCCAGGAGTCTAGCTAATTCTAGTAGTTTTTACCACCAGAACACTGCTCTGATCAGGATATAGCAGGATTAACTAGCTATTATTAATATACAAAATTATGAATGGGAAAATCCATATAATAGTGATGAGTCAATAGAAACAGAAAGACATTGAAAGAAAATCACAGAATATAGGTTAGAGATTTTTCCACCCAATAAAATGACAGATGGTCATTTTAAATACCTTCGGCAATGGGGGTATTGCTGTCTTCAGGTAAAATATACTATTTTGGACTACAGATGGATTTTTTAAAGGATAAATTGTAAGTTATTTGGAAAACTGAATAATGGGGACATTACTGAAGCTGAGTTATTCATGAAGACATTTCTGGACTTGATTGAACTATATAAGGTATCAATTCAAATTCAAAACTGATTTGACTACAAGACTATTCAGACATCCAAATGTTGGACCTATTACTTGATTTCATTAAAAGGCCACACTGTCTGAAGTTGATGGAAAAAAAAAATCAACCTTTTCATATGTTTCTTATTCACATTCCTATGGTACAACATTTCAGTCACACATCCGATAATGTCTCTCATTTCTCTACTTAGGCAGTGGAAAGTTACACAGCAATAAAATATAAAACTAAAAACTAAAATATTTTGCAATAGTCACAAATATTTTAATGGTCCAGATGAAAGTATCTTGAACACAAGATATGCTACAAAGCCATTTTATTTACTATACTATTCTGTTAAAATAATAGTGCTTCCATTTTGGTTTTATCTTTGTGTAGTTATTTCACCAAATGAAAGAAATAGTTATTAAGTCATATTATTTGTCTCTGTGTTTTAGAAGCACATACAAAACCTATAGGCTTCAGCTGACTGCCCTGTGCGATTAATGCTCAGCCTTTTCCATTTTCATGTATGTAAATTCCCAAAGACTCCTGCAGCCTTGTCTACTAGTGTACCATTGGTGCAAAATTGGAAAATCTGTAAAGCTGCACAACAGTATGGTCCTGGGAGCTGGACATGGTGGCCCACACTTGTAAGCCCAGCACTCTGGGATGCTGAGACAAAAGGATCCCAAGTTTGAGTTCAGCCTGGGCAATTTAGGGACTTAAGTAAGGCCCTGTCTCAAAAGTAATATTAAAACTAAACAGTTATCTGCCAAAATATAGTGTGGAGTAAAAATGTTTTACAAAGCTGTCTAGGATTTAGAACAAGCTCAAAACTCTCTTACACTGTTACATTTCCATAGTTCCCAAAGTTCCCTATTAGTTAAGACCCTAGTGACATTTGGAGAAACCCCCCCACCCCGTTCACTAAACCATCAATGCCAACCTGCACCATGGGAATACTTGTTTGTATGAAATAACTGAGTTTTGAGGCAACTGATTCTTGAAATATTAGCAACTTTGCCACCTAAAATTTCTTTTCCTTGGACACTAAAGAGCGTTTGATGCTAGTCTGTGAGAATATCCTTGCTTCAAGCTGGAGAAAGAGAACAGCAGAATGCCCTGGTGGGACCAACAGAGCCCTGGTGTCCTCCTACTGAACACGAATCCCTCAGGGAGCAGCAGCGTCACAGGAGGCCTCTCTGTGACCCTCACGGGGCAGGGCAGGAACAGCACCATGCCCTCCATCCCGAGCACAGACGACACACAGACACTGATCAAGCCCCAGTGTTCTCCTCCTGCTAAAAAAGAGCCTGCAGCTTCTTCCACAGCCACAGCTCCATGCTGCCCTCACCCACCCTTGCTATGAGGATTCAGACACAGCCAGAGCACCTGGGCCCCTGACAGTGCCCCTCCCAGCACCGGCCCCCTTTCTTGGTCATCTCAGATCCCTGAACAGAAGCCCACAATCAGTCAGTTATTGTGGTACCTCTCACTGAGATGTCCCCTGCTCCCACGATGACCCCTCGCCCAAAGAGCCCGAGTTCCCTGCATGTAGCTCCCTGGCAGTCTCAGCAGAAGGCTCAGCAGAGCCCACAGAGACTTTCCCAAGAAAGCCAGGAGGAACGTCTGCCCAGGTGCTTACCCCAGCCTCCGTAACAAGCTGCTAGTCTGTTCATCTGCCCCGTGGTGGCTCACATGGTGCAGGACCCTCAGTTCTGTCCCTCCAAGCAGCCGTCTAGAGAGGTATGGAACAAGCCAGCCACGGTAGCCCACCTGCCATGTGTTTACTAGAGGCAGGGGTGGGTTTCTGGGACTATGCCTGAATGTGGCTGCAGTGAGCCTGGTGGCCCCTAAACATAGGTGACCTAGAAACCCACAGCGACTCACCTGGAACATCCAGAGTACACACAGACACCTGAGTGGAGATGCAGCTTGGCTGTGTTCCAGTGCTGGCTTTTCTCAGGCCTGCGGCTTATTAGGGCAGCTTAGCTCCTGGTTATTTCCTCATCACAGCACACTGAATGGCCTACTTTTTAAATGCAAAATTTTAAGTTGTCTGCAGCATAAAATGATATGGAACCATAATCTAAAGTCCTAAGTATATATATGTAAATCTCAAAAATCTTTGTGCAATAAAAAGTTTCTGATTATAACATATGACTTTTAACATTTGAAAAATAACTACTAGCTTTTAAGTATGAACACTATATTCTGCCACTTCTGCTTCTCTCAAAGGTATAAACACTTTCTTACCAAATGCCTTAATACAATAAACAACATCCATTTAAGAAAATACTAACAACATCAAAAAGTGATTGCCACCAACTACATATTAAACAATATATAAAGACTCTTGTACCCATTATTTCTAATCCTCACAAAGTACCAAAAGGTATCCATGACCATCCCTCCTATAGAAGAGTCCCTGGACAGGACACTCTCCAAACACATACTATGAAAAAGCAGAACTGAGATCCGACCCACTTAGGTCTAACTTACCAAGCCCACGTGTATTTGTGTCTTATTATGCAACTCATTTCTTTTGAAAAGCAACTCCTTCTAGGTGAAATAACTTAAAACACTCAGTATTTCACAGTCCTCTGACTGCTCATCCAGGATGACTCTGAATGTGTGCACAGGAACAGGGGCACATACCCAAGCCTTGCTATCAACTGTGATCACTTTGGCTGTGTATTTAGCAAAGGACATACTCCTAAAACACCATCATCTCAGCAAATAAAGCTTAAAATATTGTAGTTATTACTTTGGCTAATTTGGTAGTCTCTATGCTAATACTTTGAGATCGCTTGGGTTATATGAATTCAGCATCACCAGTCAAAGCTCCAAATCTCCTTGAGACACATTCTCCCCTCCTTTAGCATCCCTGAGCAGATTGCTTCTAATGTAGCACAGGGACCTCAGAGAAACTGAGAGGACACTGAAATGATAATATGGGTTAAAGCAGAATTCCTTTCTTTTTTCACCTTTTTCTCTCTTTTTTCTTTTTTCTTTCTTTTTTTTTTTAATGCTGTACAATTAGGTAATACTCAAGGAAAATATATTCCAGTACTGGGCAATCCAGAATGCATAGGTTCAAAAGGGCATTCCACCAACAGTCCCTGTGCACGCAACTATCCATTTTATCAAACTGCATCACTATCTTCATGCAAGTATTAAAAAACTGTCGTCCATGGGCATGCTTGTTTCTACCCAACTACATAGCACCATAAAAATACAACTACTCTTCTGTTTGCAGACACAGGGACCCTTTAAATATCAGAGATTTCAAATCATTTAGATTATTTTTAGGTTAGGAGACATTCTGCACACCAGGGATCTATAATTTTGAAACACAATGCAAACTTGACATGAGCAAAATGAAAAACAGTCATTTGTCAGTGAATATTATTTTTGCAATCACCTCATTCAATATTTAAAGTAGGAAGCATTTCCATTACAATCACATCTAATACCCTGCCCATGTACCGTCCCAGGGTCCAAATGGATTTTAGGAGAATTCTTTACAAAGCATCTCCTTCAAAGGTGTGGCTCAGGCAGGGAAGGCAACAACAGTTCACGGAGTCAGGCAGTGAAGAAAGGAAAGTGGCACTGGGTGGGGCCGATAGTTTGCATGTGTGCCTGCCATTTCTCCTCGGTGTCATTTCCATGAAAATCAAGGGTATAGAAATGTGTGCCTGAGTAAGAGATCCCACAGAATGCTTTGTGTGTCAGCCCTGCCCACCATATAATCCTTAGCTGTTTGTCTTAATTACTGCAAGCCATCTCCCTGATGTCTGAGAAAACTGCAAAGGACCTAAGCTAACCACAGAACTATCACGCTGGGGATCATATTTCTCCTGTCACAACAGTCTTCTCTCCTTAGGAAAAAGGCACGTAGCATGGGACCAAGCAGCGCTGGCTGCACAGCCACCTAAGGACCATCATTCAGCACAAGCATCTGGCCAAAAATCCGTGTTTGGCCTCACCATCCACCTCACCCACACACTTGCTTTCAAACTCACTGTCCAAACGAAATGACTCTGTACCCAGGCACTGCCAGGAGCATCTGTCAGAAGACACGAGGCTCGGTAATCTGCCGCTGAACACACCTTATCTTTCCACGCACCAGGCGCTGGCTCCATCGTGAACCAGGGCGTCCTGACGAGTCTCAGAGCTGCGGTTTGCACCTGCTTCTTCACAGAGCAAGGCTTGACGCCGCAGGCTCTCCTTACTCCTAACGCTTGGTGTCTCCATAGCTTTGCTGGTCACACACATGCACACACAAGCGCGCGCACACACAGACATTCCCAATTCCTGCAATGTACCTTCCTGGGCCTTTTTCGTCTCTGGCTGCTGCCGCTGAACTTCTCTCCACTGTCGCTTTTCTGAGCTGCATCCTCGCTCATCATTGTGCAGTTTGGGAAGGAGAGGTCTTGAGCCATCCACCCCGCCGCCTGGCCAGAGCCCTGGCGAGTCTGCTAGTTCTAAAGGGAAGCGAGGGAGGAGGAGGGGTGGGGAAGGGGCGCGCGCCAGGAGGGGGAGGACGGTGATGTTGCCATGGCAGCAGCTGCCACAACTGTTTATCCGACTGCATTGTTAAATCTGATTCAACCAATTACCAGCAGGGACCGCTACAATGGAGAAAGCCCTTAAAAAAAAAAGAATGCCAGCAACCAGGAATGATTCGGGCTCTTTTGGGCTGCTGTTGGACACGCCCTTGATGCCATCAGCTCTCGACCCACGCACAAAGCTGCACTGGGTTCCCTTCCCACAGGTGCTCCATCGAGCAGCTTGGTGGTTAAGAAGGGGGAGGGGACGCCAAGCACTGGGCTCTGGACCTGGATGCCCATCTGAACACCCTTGGGTGAATACGAGACAGTGACATTTTAAAGAGGATAGTCCGTTGATTAAAACTTCATTCCCAGATGACTTCGGCCTGAAGCCAGGAGCATAGTTTCCCCAGCGGTAAGCAGCCTAACCCACCCTTCCTCCTAGCCACTTCTTCGTGGGCTGCTCAGATAGCACCTGAGCGCCACGCCACAAACGTGAACCAGCCAGCATGTGTGTGCATGTACGCGAATGCGTGTGAGCGAATACATGCGTGTGCATTTGGGCAGGGGAAGATCACTGAATTTCCCAGAACCAAATACAACGCATGGTTCATGAGCAGCAATTAATCAAGTTTTGTTAAAAACACAAATAAGGAAGTTATGGAATTGAAACATTTTATAATTGTCTGCACTTAATTCTATGAACTGTTGAAAAAACACAGCCTCAATTCTCATGAGTATTGTAATGTAAAGTTCCAGAAGTATTCCTGATAAGAAAAGAAATATTTGCCTATGTAACAGGCAGCCCAATTTCATCTACTGGATCAAGGTAGCCATATTTGTGGATGCACCCAAAGTTCTACATGTCTCACACAAATACACATAGGCACAGGCCAAGCACTCATCCCTACTCCTAGAAAACAAGTGCAGAAGTGTGATACACAAAGTACCCAGACATACAAATTCAGTAAGGATTAAAGGAGATAATGCATGTCAATTCCTTTTTTGAATTGAAGATGCCTCTGTCAACGTGCTATTGCTAATCCTATGGTATTGCAAACACAGAGTTTTAAACGAGAAAATCTACGTTTACATCATTTCTTACATGAAAATGACTAGCAAACTTGGGCACTCACCTTTCCATCAGAGAAGACAGCGAAAAGTCACCTTCTTTCCTAATGGCTCTTTCTCTCTGCCTGCTTGGCCCTCGGACCCTGCCACATACCCACCGAAAGTCACCCTGCCTTGCCGCCCTCCTTCATTCTAGCCTCTGTCTCAGCAAACCTCACCTGGTCCTCTTATTGCCACCCCATGCCAAAGAGGCAGTGAGTGTCTGTTTCAAAACAAAACCCCCAGGGAAGCCTAACTCCAACCATGTCTCCATCCTCACCCAAGGCCCTGTCACAGCAGTGTTCTTCCTCTGTCCTCTCACCATCCCTGCCCTGCTCCCTCCTCTCTTCCCCGTGAGCTCCCTTTACCTAACCTTGCTTGGAGCAGTTTAGCCGGGAAACAGGCTTCTTTACTCAGTACTTTGCTAGTACAAGTTCACCATGTGCCAGGGATCTGTGCCAGGAGGTATGCACTGCCCTGTACCCCAAGGACATAGTGCTGAACACAAGAGGGAACATTTTGGTAAGCATGGTGCTTATACTCTTAACAGGAACTGGATGATAAAAAAAAATTATTAGTGATAAGTTCTATGGAGGAAAGTCAGATAACAAATAATGGAAGATACATGCTATTTTATACAAGATGCAGGGAAACACTGCAAATCTGAGTGAACTGATGGCCCAAGCCAAGCAATTATCTGAAGATAATATTTAAGACAAGGAGAGTAGTTATTCAAACTAATTGGCAAGATACTGAGTAAACTACGAGATCACCAAAAGGAAGGAAGGAAGAAGAAAGAAAGAAAGAAAGAAAGAAAGAAAGAAAGAAAGAAAGAAAGAAAGAAAGAAAGAAAGAATTGTAGCCACTGGATCTACAGGGGAAAATGCTACTAAGATCCCTTACAATCAGTGGAAGTCAGAATGTGCACTCCAGTCCACGGGTTTGGTGGCCTGATAGGAGCATAACTGTGGTGTCCCTATCTCCTGGCACTTATGTTGCCACAGTTCTGAGTCAGTAACTTCTAATTACAATCACACAGCCTCTGTGCCTTCCAACTACACAATACATGGCTTTAAACACTTAGACTAGAGCCTGTGGCACTCACAATCTGCTTCTCTCCTAGCCACTTAAGGTCTGCCCCAGTCCATTTCTGCAGCTAAACAAAATATCTGAGACTGAGTGACTTACAAGTAATAGAAACGTATTTCTCACAATTCTGGAGATGAGGACATTCAAGATAAGGTCTCTGAGGTGGCCCAGGCTCTGCTTCTAAGGCGGCACCTCAAACACTGTGTCTCCGTGTGGTGGGGCCTCGCTGGTTCCTTTTATAAGGTCACTGATGGGCTCTCTAACCCCTCCCCCACACTTCCTACTGGGTTTAAGTTTCAGTAGGAATTGTGGAAGGGCACAGAGGAGCTGCTCCAGAATACCAAGTTTTATGTACACCTTTGCCATATAGAATGAAGATACTGCACGAACCCAACAGCAGCATGCCAAGGAGGGGAACACTCAACATTCAACATTGAATATAAACATCCGAACCCAGAGATAAATTATGAAACAGATGTTACGATTTCAGGCCAATTAGGACATCAGAAGATCAATGCTCTACAGCTAAGGAAGGGTGAGTAGATGCTCACAGGGTCTGGCGGTCTCTTTCTTCTTCTGACGCTTTCAATTTCTCTGTGTCTCTTCACTTTCCACACTAACAACATAGCTTTTAGTCCCTGACACAATGCTAAGTTCCTGGCAGGCAGCATCAATATCTATTGTGAATCCCCAGGAGTTCCTGGTATCTAACAGGGGACTGGGAAGTATCTTTAAATGCAATAAACAAATATTTTCAATATCTATCATGAATTTAAATTTATAATTAAATTTCTACAGGATAATTTTTTTTCAAATCTTAGATTTTTCTTTCATTTGTGTGCTTCCTGATACTTAGAAGCTATGTGTTATTTTAATTAAGATTTTTAAAACATATTTGAGAAATTGGAGTCTCTAGGTATAAGACAGCAATGGTGATAGCACCTGAAACCTATATAATGCTCCATACATTCAAAGCCCCATTTTGGCTCCTAAGAACAGAGATCTTTCTTGTCTCTGATAACCCCCAGCACTATGGGCAGGTGGCAGACACTGGATAATTAGGAAGCAACTAATTATGGAATTCTCACAGCCACAAAGGAGAAGGCTAAAGCTCATCGTACTACAGGTGGGAAAACAGGAGAAACAGTTGGGCAATTCTCCCCAGGTAACACAGTGATTAAGATCTGACTCAAAGGACATTGATCTGTTATTAAACCATAGCTGATTCCATGAAAAGCAGCCACTTGGTAAAGTGTGGTAAGATAAGCAAAAACTGAAATGGAAAATGCCAAGATGACAGAGATCCATGCAGAACAGGAAGAAGTCTTTCCTGGATTTATATCATGCATATTTCATAGGTGAAGCAATTTATAGGTGATTGTACTAATTTTAATATGCCTACTCTATTTTATTAAACCATATGCATTACTAGTGTTACAAAGTCTAACACATACTGCTGTTTTAAATCATAAGATATTTGAGTGGGGTAAAGTTCCTTGAAGTACAAGCAATTAGATTGTAGAGCTATGTTGTCTTCCAAAATTCATGTGTGAATCAGAGCTGTCTGGGGCTACAAATGCACTTTTTCAGAATGTTATGAAGGCCTGGTTCTGTGAAGCCCTCAGAATGCTGGCAGAAAATCTTAACCTAACAGTTTGGAGAGGGGTTCACCAAACCATTTCTATGTTCCTTTTGGACACACAGAACCATTACAGTGGGTTAAATGTGTCTCTCAAAAGATATCTTCACATCGTAGGCTGGGTGTGATAGTATACACCTATAATCCCAATACTCTGAGAGACTGAGGCAGAAGGATTGCCAATCTGATTCCTTAGTAAAACACTGTCACAAAACAAAAAACAAAAAGGGATTGGAGATGTAGCTCAGTGCATTGGCATTGAGTTCAATTCCCAGTACCTTAAAAAAAAGTCTTCATATCCTAACCCCCAGTACTTGTAAATGTAGGCTGGCCAAAATTAAGTCATACTGAATTGGAGTGGGCCCTAACCCAATGACTGGTGTTCTGAAAGAAAAGACAGAAATGCACATCAAGATCCACACAGGAAAGATGGCCGGGAGAGGACAGAAGTGGACACTGGAATGGCACCAGGCAAGGAGAAATTACCAAGGTAGCTACCCACATCCACACTTATAAAAAGCCAGGAGGGGTCCTTCTCCCCAGTGCAGCAGGAACAGTGCCCTAACGACACCTTGATTCAGACTTTCAGCCTTCATAACTGCCAGAGAATAAAGATCTGCTTTCCTAAGCCACCCAGTTTGAGATACTTTGACAAGGAAACCATAGGGAATGAGTGCGATCGCGTTTCCCATCCTCCTGTGCTGAAGTTGGCAGGCACAAGACTCAATCTGACCCTGAGGGCATGGGCAGAAGTGGATGCCACTGTCAGCCCAAACTAAAAAAAAAATTCCCCCGTAACTTTCTTCTCAATCTTCCCATAGCCTAAGTCCTTATTTCTGTCTTTACTAACCTCACAGCATGCAGATAACTATTTCTCACAAGTGTTTAATCACTAAAATCATGGTTAGCCAATGGTAAAGCACCACAGCTGCTTGTGGTCTTAGGAAGCACATGGTCACACTTCCACTTTAGGAGCCTGTTACATGAGTGACAGTCTCAATGCATCCAAGTTCCTAGCCTTTAGAAACAGGTCATGCATCTACGACTAAATGCGCTAGTCTGGTAAGGGAACTGCAAGAAATTAGAGGGGGATTTAAGGGAAGCCAGGAGGAAGCAATGTCTGATGGGTCAGGGGTCACAGTCCCCAGCCTCTCCTGGCCCTCCTGCACCTCCCTGTTTCTGAGTGAATCTCCTGGCTTCCTTTCTGCAGCCCAAAGCCATAGCTTGGATCACATGGCCTCCCTTCTTGGCCACTGGAAAAGAGAACATAGAATCCCTGCCTACCTTGTAGGAAACACAAAGCATTCTAAGGTTCTCTAAGGATTCTTTTTTTGTCTTTTTCTTTATAGTTTAGTCATTTCTTTATATTTGGAGAAGGATTAAAACATAAATATAGCAAATAAAAGGAAAACATAGCTTTCTAAAACGTGTCAAGGAAAAGTCCCTGATACTTAGAGAAGGGCACAGAGCTGGACTCAGACGTCAGGATTGCCCTCTCTGGCACCTCCCAGGACTCCAGAAACTGCTATGCCTCCTCAGGAGCTAAAGTCAGGCTCAGGGCCAGTCAGAGGAACATGCTCAGTCTCCTCCCATGCCTTCCTAGTTTCACCGTAAACCTCAGCAGGAAGTGGCTCCACTGCTCCTCTGTGGTCCTTTCCCTCCTCTCACCTTTGCCCACTTCAAGATCCCTCCCTCCTTCCTTCCCCCAGCAGGCACTGGCCTAGGGTCTGTCTCCACACTGGATCCCAGGCTCCTTGCTGGACGTTGGGGCTCTGGTAAGAGCTACATCATTGTTGCCTTTAAAAAGCTCACAGTTTGCAGTGGGGTGGCCACAGGACTGGAAGTATGATGACCCTCCTGGAGGGGACACGGAGGCTGCACAGAGAAACAAAACCAGGGCACTTAACTCAGTCCAGAGGAACAGGGTAAATTTTTCAGAGGGAAAACCAGGATGATTAAAGATTCATCTCAGTGAAAAGGAAGGTGCAAGGCAAGCTCAGGGAACAGTGCCCTGCCCCATATAGGGGCAGCAGCCAGGGAGAGCAGCCCCTAGAGGAAGAGTCCCCTGTATGGCACGATGGCAGAACCGAGACAAAGCTCCTGTGGGCAAGTGGCAGCCAGTCCAGCAGTGGGGACTCCATCTCAGGCCTCAACATGTCACAGGGGGCCTGTGTATAGACTGCTGCTGTCCCAGGTCTCCTTATGGATGAATGTTTTTGTCCCCTGGCCCAAGTCCACAAGTCGAAGTCCTAACCCTATTGGGAAAGTATCAGGAGGCGGCACAGGCTGGAATAGCAGTAAGGATCCTCCAGAGAAATAGAATCAATAGGAGACAGAAACAGGTTAGAGGAGATGTGTCACAGGAATTGGCTCACACAGTTATGGAGGCCAGAAACAGTGTACAAATGGAGATCAGGAAAACTGGTGGTGTGCTTTTATCTAAGGACAAGGGCCTGAGACCCTGGAGTTGTGATGTCTTACTTACTTTTTATCACTGCTGAGACAAAATACCTGACTCCTAAAATTAAGGGAGGAAAATGTTACTTAGCTCACAGCCCATACAGGTGTTTTCCATCATCTATTGGCTCCAAGACAGAGTGGTGTGCCAACAGGCATCACAGAGGAGAAACAGTTCATAGCAGGTAGAAGGTAGAAAAACAAGCAGCAACCAGCTACAAGGAACTAGCAGCAAGCCTCTTTGTGTCCCTTATATTGTATACTCACTACCTGCCACTAGGACAGACAGCACTCAAACCCTTAATCTAGCACCATACCATGAATCAGGCACACACTCTAGCTCCAGCCACCACTGAGAAAGCCCCACCAATGACAGCATGAGGCTTGGGTGCCATCTAGACACAAGCCATAGTATGTGCCCCAGCTTGGGAGAGAGAATTCATCCTCTAAGGAAGAATTTTCCTTATTCAGTCAACTGACTCAAATGCTAATCTCTTCTGGATACATCCTCTCAGACACTCATAGAAATAGTTTACCAGCTAACCAGCTATTCCTTAATTCAGTTAACATACCAACAGTTAACAGCCATAGGAAGTCACCAGGTCACGAGGTGGAAGCCTTGAGAATGGGTCTAGTGACCTTAGAAAAAGAAACAGGAAAAGGAGCTTTGTCTCAGCCAGGTGTGGATACAGTGAGGAGAAATTCACAGATTCATGTATGAAGAAGCAAACCAGGAAATGACCCTGCCCAGACCCCAGATCTGCTGGCCCTCTCAGCCTCCAGAACCATGAGAGATGAGTTGTTGACACCATCCAGTCTATGGTTTTTTGTTAAAGATGCCCAAACTGTGACAGTCCATGCGTGAGAACCCATCACTGTTATATAACGTGTGAGCCATGTAGCACTGGGACCCTGCTAGCTTGCCAAGACAATTTCCTCAAAATTGAGATGCTAGATCCAGGTGATGTGGCTAGAAATAAGTCGATTTTGCAGCCATGTGACATACTTACTTTGAATTTGGGAAAGCATGTTGGGGGAAAGAATAAGCCACTCCAAATCCTAGACAAGAAGTCCATGACCACAGACCAAGCAGTTCTCTAGGGAAGAAATAGGGAGACTTAAGAGGTGGCACCCAGCAACATGCCTCAGCCTGGTATCACAGCCATCTTTCAGGAAACATGCATCTCTGTGCTTACCACAATGATCTGCCACTGAAACAGAGGGTGACCCAGGAGACCAGGGCAGGGGTGCAGGTAGGGGACTAAAGAGTGCAGCTCCGGGGGCTGGACTGAGGGTTTGGAATGTGAACCCAAAAGTCGCATGAAGCTATTTAAAGGCTTAGTTTTCAAGGGCTGTTGTTTGTTTGTGTGTTTGGTGGTAATGGCAGTCGTGAGGCAGTGGGGATCAAACACAGGGCCTCACAGTGCTAGCAAGTGTTCTGCCATGAGCCACATCCGCTGGCCTTGTGATGGCTTAGGAAAAAAATGAAAGGGTAACATTTGTGCATGTGGGCTTTTTGTAAAGTGTACTCTTTATAGAGCTATTGGGTGGGAACTGAACAGAATGTGGATATGAAGAGATGTGTCCAAGAGTCCGTACCTCATGGAAGAGACAATGGTGCTGGAGTGGACAGATGCATTAGTGAGTCCATCGCCATGAAAGGTGACAGTCACAGCTCTGAGCAGAAGCAAGCAAGAAGACGGCTGGGGAGGCAACAAAGGAGAAAGAGCAAGAGCGAGAGGAAAGAGACCTCATCATCATTAAAGTCTCCAAAGAACACTGAAATTGGGTCCACTTGCCAAAGGAGAGTAAAGGCCCCAGAGAGGTTATCTGCTCTCCCAAGGACCCATATCAGCAGCACAGGGAAGACGAGATGCAGGTCTCATGTCCAGAACAGCTCTTGGACACACAAATGAGAAAAGCCTATGCGCGATCTGCCTGGATTTGTGAAGTTGAGGAATCTTTAGTTCTTGCTTAAGGAAGACCAGAGAAAAATGAGTCCACTAAACAGCCCTCTTGAAAATAGCTATTATAACCTGTAGAGGCAAATGAATGGCACACAGGCCAGTTTGTATCCTTGCAGACATATTTTTACAGTGTAATTTAACTTTATTATTGTAAACATTTTTAGCCTTAAGCCTTCTTAAAAATGTTACAACACAGGCCGGGGGTTTAGCTCAGATATATATATATATATATATATATATATATATATATATATATATATATATGTTACGACAAACATTTTTTTCTTTAACCAGTGAAGAGGTCTGTGTCCATTGATTAAAAGTTCAACGTAGAAATAACTCATATCCCTTATATTTACATCTTATATAAATGTAAATCATATTTTAGAAGATGTGCACCCGTGAAAACACAATTACAATGTGAGGACCATCATGTTAAGCCCCTCACTTTCAACCTGTGGGAAAACCAGCGCCACTAGGTCACACTCACTGTGCGACTCTGCTCAAGGTGGGTGTGCTCAGTGGCACTGGGAGCGAAGTTCTGAGTTTTCTCCCTTCTAACGCAGTGACTCCAGGGGACTTCTTTCTAGTAAAATAACATCAGGACCTGCCCTCCTCACAAACACACAGGCTTAGCAACTGTTCAGGGTGAAACATTTCATGAACCATCAGCTGTCAGGGAGAAACATCTCTGGCATGAGAGGCAGATGGGAAAGAGCCTTCCAGGACAGCTGATCTTTTCCCCACAAAGTGCTGCAAACACTACCCAGAGTGCAGACTGGGGATTACTGGGATGCAGAGGTTCATAGTGGAGAAGCAAAGAGGAGGACTTCAGAGATGAACCTGTGTTTTCAGTCACCCTTTGCCAGAGAATCTCAAGCATGATGGAAACATGATGCTAATCTAAATGTTAAAGCTCTAAACAGATAGCATTAAAAAAAGATAATAGTTTGTAAAGGAAGTCAGTTTGCTATCTTATTGCTCCTGTGAATGAATTATTAAGCACTAACCACTACTATTCCTTCCCCCATCTAAGGAAAAAAAAGGTCAAAATGAAGAACTAATTATCTATTAGTAATTCCTAACATTCATTCATCAATTTTGCTGTAGTAGGATTTGAACCTAGTACCTTCCCACTGAGCACCATAACCTGACCTTTTTATTTTTAAGACAGAGTCTTGCTAAATTGCCAAGGCTAGGCTGGAATTTGCAATTCTCCTGCCCCAGCTTCCCAGAGAGCTGGGATTATGGGACTGAGCCACCACGCCCTGCTTTCTAATTTCTATTACCCAACCCAGATTTACCTATGCCCATTATCTATTGCTGTTATGACCCTCCTCATAAACTTCATAAAATTAAAACAGTAATTTTATTTTTCTCACACATCTGTGGGTCATCAATTCAGAAAGAGACCAGCAGGCTGCTTTGTTCTGACTCCCGTGGTGGCAGTGGGCAGCTCAGGTTAGAGGGCCACACCACAGTGCACCCTTCCCTACCAAGCAGAGGTATGCGCCATCAGGCTCTACCATCTGCCATCAGCCAAACAGGCCAAGGGCCCACCCGAGCCAATGGGTAAAGAAGCAGCTGCCACCTCCAGCTAGGACAGTAGAACTGGGCAGAAGCGACAAGAAGACCACCCACATGGCCATGGAGCAAGAGCCTTCCCATGAGAAAGGGAAGGCAAAAGAGCTGACATGAGTGCCACGCACCCCAAACACAGGGTCTTTCCCCAGGTGAGCAGGCCACTAACCAGTACTCCAGCATTCTGTAGACGCTTTTCAAATATAAGAGTGACAACAGTAATGATACCAGGTAGTCAATGTTATTTTCTTGAATGATTAATTACATGCTGCTGGGTTAAACTACCTCCTCTCAAGGCAAATTCTTCATCGATCTCTTAAGATGAGTTTCTTGCATCAAACTTTATTAGAGTTACTGCTTCAAATATAGTCACAGGAACACGTTTCTATTTGAAGGACACCTTGGGCATTTCTTTACTGTAATCTCTGTACTGTCTTTGGTTTCTCCCTCTTCAATACTGTATCTAAATGACTTCCTAACATCCTTAAATTCTGCTACACACAAAAGAAGAAAACGAAGAAAGCTTAAAAGAAGTAAAAGTATAGTATAGCTTAGAACAAATAGGCAATGTCTAACAGGATGCACATGTAATATGAGCATATTCATGGTTAGCTTCGAACTCTACATCAGAAAGTAGACTGCAACGCTTTATATCTAGATGTCCCCTGAAAGCCTTGTGGCTCATAGGTGGAGTTTTTGGGATAAAATTGGATCACAGGGGCGTGAAACTCACAGTGGATTGATTCCCTGATGAGTTTTAGTTAAATGTGACTTTGGGAGGTGAAACTCATTTGGAGGAGGTAATCACTGGGACATGGCCTGGAAGAGTCATTCTCCCTCCTCCTCCCTTGACCTCTCTGTGCTTCCGGATGCCCTGCCGGGAGCAACTCTCCTCTGACAAGCCCCTTCTTCCATTCTGCTTTGCCTTGGAGCTAACTATGGACTGAAGCCTTTACAAACTATGAGCTAATATAAACTTTTCCACCTTACAGTTGTAAGTGATGGGTATTGTATCCAACAACAAGAAAGTAACTAAGACATAGATCAAACATAATAGAGTTGAAGGTAAGCTTAATTATTAATCTATTAACAACTCTGCTGCTATAGTCCAGAACTTAGTCTTTAGTGTTCATTTATATAAATATAGGATATCATTTGTTCTGGGATGCCTGTAATCTCAGCACTGGGGGGGGGGGGGATTTAACAAACCCAATATACAGATGAATTTGTTTTGACATTCAGTCTTGATAGTGTTCTTTTGTATTTAGGCCCCATTCATTTTTCCAGCTTAGAAGTAAAACTAGAGTGGACTATCTATTTTGATTATTTAATCTGCTTAATTATCAAGAACAAACTGTTCCTTAAACCTTGATAATGTAATAATAATCAAATTTAGAAAGGGAATATTCAAGTAGGAAAAAATGTTTCTCAAGGAAGTTCATTAAATTATGCATGTAAAATTTAGAAATCAAAGTATGGTCAATCCATCCACTTTGGTCACATTGACTAAACAAATTACTACATATTATTTTCTTGCCAGTTTATCCTGCACAAAAAATAACCCTGTCAGCCTCTCAGTTTATAAAACATTTAACAACAGTAATACATTTGGTGCTATACAGATTGGAATTGATGAGAGCATATAAGGACAATTTTACAAATTTAGTTAGCTGTGCCATAGGACATTGAAGCTGCACTTGGGTCTCAAGTTGCTTTATCCGACACCTTAGGAGTAAACGTTGTTATTACATTTCATTTTCACTTAGGCCTACACAATTATCAGATTCTTTCCAGGGCCATTTTCCTACCTAGAACTGTGAAGAAACTAGAATCGCATCCTACTTTTTTATTAGCTCTATGGTGCAATCAGAAAATACCTGAAGCAATAATTTATAATGAGAAAAGATTTATTTAGTTCATCATTCTAGAGCTTCCACTTGCTTTGTACCTTCCACTTGCTTTGTACCTTTGGTGAAAGGACTGGATGGCATGACAAGGGAACACCTGTAGGGCAAGCTACTCACCTTGATCCAGGAAAGAGAAAAGACGAGGATCACACAGTCTCCTTCATGTTCCCTATGACCTAAGGCCACTGCCAGGCCCCACTATCTCCCAACACCATCATGGGGGGCCACCTGGTCTTTTTGGGGATACTTATCCAGACAATAGCAATTTGCAAGATATCTGCAAGTTACCGCAAGCTAACAGAAAGCTATCTGCAAGTTATTACAAGCAATCTGCAAGTTATTGAAAGCTAATATGGTGACAGAAGACAGGAGATTCCTGGGTCAGAGAAATATGGTTGTATTACATCTACCACTGCAAGCAGCATTAGAATCGGCATATTAGTGGCAGATTCCTCCACTCCCATTTCTCCCAAAGGTAATGTATACAGTCCTGGATAGCCACCTGCACACTCAGTGGTTTGTACAGTGGAGCGGAATCCTGGGTTTAGAGAGTTTGAATCTTTTGTAGTGGACAGTAGGCATTTCTGCACTTTGCTCTACAGGGAGCAATTATCTTTATTATACTGAATAATAAGCAAGTTAACTATGCTTTTCATATCTTCCAAGGCCACGTACTGTCCCAGCATCCTTGAAAAGATAGTCTAGAACAGTGATGACGAGCCCTTTAGAGCTTTCAATGATGATAAACAGCCTGCTGTGCATATGTGCTATAGCTTTGCCACCACTGGTCTAGAACAAAGAAAGTGTCTCTGCTTGCAAGATTTGCAGCAATGAAGAAGCCCACAGGAAGTGATTTCTTCAGCAGAAAACTTCAAAACACAGTATGCAGGTTGTTTGCAATTATGGAGTGAAATGTTAAATTGCTGTTTGTGTCTAAATTTCAGTGGAGAATACATGAGTTTTCCTTCAAAGTCTCTGCAGTCATACATGCATATCTGTGTAGTATATAATGGCTTATGAGTGTTATAAGCATTTGTATGATTTTACACATATTCTCAGAATTACTAAAGCACACAATAAAAGCAATGGTTTGAAAGGCAGTACACATGGGTCTGAATTTCCATGCTGTATTTAACAGTGTGGTTCACTATGAATCAAATAATTACTTGGACCTCAGTCTCTCTTCCTTTCCCTTCCCTTCCTCTCTCTTGCTCTGTCTCTCTCAGTCTCTCTCATTTCTCTCATTTCCATGTGGAGTTCAAACCCAAGGCTTTGTGCATACTAGGCAAACATATTACCACTGAGCTATAACCCCACCCCACTGTTTCACTTTGAGTCTATGATCAGATCGCTCTCTTATTCTTCTCCCATATAATTTTATACTGCATTTTTAAACAGCTATAAGCCCTCAAATCTATGAGCCTACATTTTAAAGTGGGAAAAACTGATTAAATGACTCATGATTTATTATCAATCACAATCTCACTGTCATCATTTTCAATTTCTTTTTCATTTTCCACTGGAAAACAGACAGTGATGACATATGAGAATACAGAGCCTCATTTTTTTCCTCAAAGTCAATGAATAAAGTTGGAAATTATGAAGTAGTAGTGCTGACAGTAATGATATAAATTGTTTAGGCCTGGAAAACAATTTTGACAGTTGCACAAATACTATGGAGTGTTACCTATCAATTTGGACAGAAATTAAAAGGCTTGAACATTTACATGCTTTTCCATCTTCTCTTTCTTGCCTCTGGCATCCAATAAATACAGCCTTTCATTTCTACTTTGGAAATACATCTAATGTATTTACTCCATTCTCAGCTACTCCACTCCCTTGTCGCTCATCTCTGAAATGTTTTAATCAATAGGAACTTTTGATTTCCTTGCCTTCAAGTTTTCTGCTACATTCTGACCTCTAGACAATTGTACTTTTATTCTTCATAAAACATTTTTTGAATCTTCCTTTCTTATACTCAGAACAAAGTTCAAATACTTGCAACTACTGCACAAATTCATCTATACATCCCTATTTCCAAACATTTCATTCAAGATGACCTATATACATAAAATATAGTGTGATCAGATTGTTGTTAGATAAAAATTACCAGAGCTTTCAGGAAAAGAATACTAGCATTTCTATTGTTAGATGTAATACCCAACACCTTCAATTTAAGGAGGGGAGCTTTATTTTGGCTCATGGTCTCAGAGGATTCAGTCCATAGTCACCTGGCTCCAAAGCAAAGATATCAAGGTGTAAGAGTGTAGTGGAACAAAGCTGCTTAGTTCCTGGCAGGTGAGAAACAGTAGGCAAATAGTGCCAGAAAGGAAAGAGCAAGGGGCCAGATACAGATTCCAAAGCCATGCCTCCATGACCCACCCAGACATACCTGGAAGTGTGTTCCATCAGAGCCTGAGGCATACCCCCAACACCAATCAGGTTGATGCTCTGCCCTAACTACCACAACATCAAATCTAAGGGGCCAGTGAAAAATTATTAAAAATATGTAATCTCATTTCTTCCTTCTCCCTAGAATTTACCTCTCTCCAATCTCAAACTGACCATGAAACTTTTTCTAACAATGACAAACTACATTCTACTTTGCTTCTGTCTAGGTCACTACATCTCTACTAATCACACAAGCAAGTGAAGTGCTTGCAAATTCCTTTTCTCCCAGAATAAACCTAGAACACCCCCCCACCGCTGCAAACTCCAAAAGGAGATATCCTCTGATAAGAATCTTTTTTTCCAGTGGAGGGGATCAAACCCCATACCCAGGCACATGCTCATATGTCTTAGGCAAATGCTACACCACTGAACCCCACTCCCACCAAGTATTTTTCTGTTCTGAGTAAAATCCACTGCAGTTACTTCTTCCACAGACTCATAGCATGTAGAATCATTTTTAAAAGTATTAAAATAATTAAAAGGTAGATGTCAATCCAACATAAAGAAAAGACTGAGTTCCCCAAATTTGCTACCATATGATCTTAGAAATGGTGGTATATATGACATGACGGGTTCCAGTAATTGCCAAAACCTCTGTACCTCCCAAACCATATTTGCTCATATCTAAACTGCTTTTGTAAAAATTTCTCCCATAGGAAAGTGAATTTCATATTCCAGGGACTATGCCAAAATACTTAGTAACCTAAGTTGGAAGCAGAGGAAAAAGGAGAAGGGTATCGCTAAACAGAAATCAAATAATTTATTCATTTCTTACATTTTCCCAGAAAAACTGTCAATATTCCTTCAACAAACTGCATTGTGCTCTTCACTTGCTAAGAGCCAGGTTTTGTTCTGCATTCTAAAGACAGTGATAATAAGACAAGATTCCTGCCCTCAGGACATGCATGAAAAGATGCTCTCTTCTCATCAAAAACTCTGTTTCCACTTTTGCTTCACCCTAGGAAGGTCAAAACCTCCCACAGAGGTTCCCTTCTGTTGGCTGCAGTATTTTGTCATCAATGTTTTCTTTTCAGTAATGCCAGTCACACTAAACGGTTTGTATTCTTGATCAATTGAATAGATTGCAAACAAACCAAAATCACTTAGTTATTATTAGTTTAACTGGAAAACTCCACCTGGTTATAAACTAAACAAAACATAATCAGTAAAATACCTCAACATTTTAAAATGCTAATTACATGTTGAAATTGTATTTCTTATATATTGGATGATATAAAATATATTGTTAAGAACAAATAAAGAAACAGTAGATTCCTTCTCTTGGTCAATGGAAGGAATTACTTGTGACACAGCACAAATTTATCTTGATTTCCCATTTGGCCACAGCCTCCACCCTAAATTCTCTCTACCTTCAAGGTTTTCCCATTCTAGTATTTGGCCCAGATCTCCCTGTGGAACACAACTTCTCCCTGCTTACCTTTTCACATAATTCCTAGCAAGTCACTTGTTCCATCCTGTTAGCTAAGCTGGCGTCCCAGGCAACTCACACAAGAATGAAGATACAGGAAAAAAGAGGAGTGTTCAGCCCCAGGACGACCTACTTGATCACAGACTTGGCTGGTGGTAGGGACTTGGAAGGAAGCCCCTATCCAGCGTTCAAGGTGGTTAAGAACGGTCCACCTGTGCTTCATACCACCAAGCTTCCAAACCATAGGGCAAAGCCAGGTACACAAGAGAACCCAACCAGATGCCCGCTGGAGTTGCCCAAACAGTGGTCAAAGATCTGAGTAACCCACACATTTATTAGTCTCAAAGTCACCCTGCCTAGAACAAATGGAAAATGCTCATTTAATTTGCTTTTTAACATGAAGAGTTATGCCTCTGGGAGGGATCTTGAGAATGTTTGATGAGGGCAGGAATAAAGGCGACACTTCCACCTGACTAAACTTAAAATTGAGCCCATAAACTTGTTTCTCAAGTTGTCAGTAATTTTTATAAGAGAGAGAAAACTCTCTTCTCCAAAAAAATTTAACTGGTTGTATAAAAACAACTATAAGGGCCAGGGATTTAGCTCAGCAGCATAAATGTCTGCCTGGAAGGCATGAGGTCACAAATATGGTCCCTGGTACCAAAACAAACAAACAAACAAACTCTAAGTCAGCATTTGATGTGTGGGCCATGGTATTTTGTCTTGTTAAATGTTTCTTTAGTTTTTTCAGTTAATTCCCTCAGAGCACTATATCTGTATAACCCAGCAGACCTGGAGTCTGGGGCATGCTCTGTAGGGTGAGTGGTATGAACCTGGATCTATCATTCACTGGGCAAGTTACCACAGGCAAGACATGCTACCTAAATCTGCATCTTCATTTCTCAAACAGGAAGGTCAAACCACAGTCATGATTCCTAAGGTTGTGATCCTCGCACACATCCAGTCATGCTTGGCACACACTAACTCCATGTAATACAAGGTTAGGACGATAGCCCATATTATTCTGGTGGCTACATTGTGTTCCTGGCACCCTTATATATCAAAATTTTAAATGAGATAATTAGTAGTGTTCTAAGTACAGAAAAGGGACTTCAGTTTTTATTAAATGTAACCTAATTTACATGCCACAGTGTGGGCTAAAATAGAACCAGTACTGCGATTCCACAAGTGTGCAACGGTTTTCCTGATACTGGACGCTGTTTCATGGCATAGTGAGTATCAACTGGGACCCTCCTCTGAAACTATACCTTCCTGCATAGAAAAAAATGTTTCAACTAAAAGATGATAGCAGATTTTTTCAAAAAGACAGGACAAGTACCTGAATATTCCAACTCAGCTCCCAGTGCGGTGAATCCACAGCACTATCACTGGCTATTGACAAGAGTTATCAGAAAGCATACACTACAGGCTTGCTGGCTGGATATTACAAAACAAAGACCAAAAAGCACTTTCCTTCTCTCCAACTTTTCACTGGTATTACTGTCCCTGGAAGACAGAAGGAGCTGCTTTGGGGCCTCCCACAGCTATGTTGGAGCTGTATTTACTGCTAAGTGAGAGATGAGAGGCCATAGACCATACAAATGTCCCCAAAGACTACCAGAGCCCCTCCCTCACCAACAGTACTAGACTGGGAAATTGAAGAGTCTCTATTGACAGTGTGGAATCCTTTACAATAACAATCAGAAGGGTGAGAATGAAGATCAGCGGGCACTAGAGAAAGGACCTGAGACAGCGGGCTGGTGTTTCAGTACCCTGGAATCCACCTGAGCTCCACTGGGAAGGTGGCGTGAGAAATGGGACATACTGGGACGCTGGACATTTGCAAGCTGCCTTACCTAAATTTTCACCTTGTTCACACCATAACCCTTTGTGAGAAGCTGCCCTTGGTTCTTCCATTATGCATGAGAAGACTTACTGTTCACAAAGTCAAGGCCTAACCAAGCCAAACCCTGCTTAGTGGCAAACAGAAGATGGCAGCCAGATCTCCAGCTTCTGTATCCACCACCTCACATTGCTTGGCTTTTAGCCTCGCCCTTTGACTCTATGTGGCTTGCCCCTAGGTCCAGGGCGCATTTCTCTTCTGACAGTTTCTCAACTCAAAATATTGGGGGGGGAGGGGCACTCAGCCTTATTATTGAAATTGCATTTATTTTTCAAATAGTGCATGTAGCCAGAATAGTGTAATAAAGAGAACTGTCAATTAGAGTCAAAGCAATGCTGAGACTCACTTGTAACAGCATTAGCATTCCTACTACAGACTTTAGAGATGCCCTGGTTTGAGAAGCCCTTTACTTCTAAAGAATTTCATTGAGCTCATAGAGGAGTTAAACTACAACCCCATCACACAGTAATTGCATCTAATTGTGTTTAACTCAAAGCACACTAGGCTTAACTCAAGTAAATACAATTATTTTGTTTTAGAGAAGAAAAAGGAAAGAGAGAAGAGAAGCACACATTAGATAAATCATGGTTTGCATACCCTGGCATTCAATATTAACAATTTTGCTGTTTTACTTATCATGTGTTCTCCATTTGCTACATAATGAGAGGAAGGAGTGTTCAGATGGGATTTCCCAATTCTTCTTTAATGAGAGCTTCTCTTAGCTACCTCCTGCTGAAGCCTACAGTTACATCTGCCCAATTCTGATAACAAAAGAATGAAAGGAACAAACCATTGGTCTACTTAAGGTTTTGCTAGTGATAATAGGAAATCACCAAATTTATCAAGAATACCAAAAAATAGAAATAGTGTGGGAAGTGGAGGGAATGAAACAGCATCTTTATTTTAAATTATATTTTCATGATTGAGTAAGCCTCATTTTAAGTGGCTGCTCTGCCTTAGGAAGTTTAAAGTCAAATCATTCCAATTAACTAATAAGCAAAAAATCTACCCATCTGTCCATTTATTCTGTAACAGTCCCCTGGGTATCCCTCTCCCCTTAAAAACAAATACATCCAAGGCAAGATGAATGGATGATGCAAATGAGAATAAGTATCTCCAAGAAAGAAAGAAAGAAAGAAAGAAAGAAAGAAAGAAAGAAAGAAAGAAAGAAAGAAAGACTGAGCAAGTTAATAAATTAATTACATTAATTTTATCTAATGCATCTCTATAATTTTATCTAATGCATCTTCTTTGCATTATTTTAAATTTAAATTTACAATCTATTTCAAAGACTTTGGTAAACTTCAAACTACAGTCACAGAGCTGGCAGGCAATTCCAGTCTACTGTTAAGTATTTTTCAAGTAAGCACCTATCTTAAATCTTAAGTAAAAACAACCATTTGTTACCTCAGTGAAGCCTTCTCAAATGATGATTTTACTGTCACTTTGTCTGTTCTAATATTTAGCTCCCTGATAGCTCACCAAAACGTCTCTTTGCTTTCACTGCACCCATTTTTCCTCAGTCTCAATGTAAAAAGGAAAGGATCAAGATTCCTATAGCTAACAATCCCTTCTTTGTCCTAAAGCTATCTACACCTTTCACTTTTCAGCTCATCTCTCTTTTTCAGCTTGAACCATCCTAATTTCTTAAACATGTATGATCTCCTTTCTTTCTTTTCTATTATTTGGGTTATGTTTTCACACTCTTCAGTTTTACAATAAAGTTCTTCAAGTGCCTTGGCCATTCATAAGCATAAGAATAACACAGACTGCAGACAATATGGCACACACATTTTCTTGAACAATCACAGTGAATGGTTGGCTCAGGTTTTCCTTATAACAGACTTTTTTTCTGTTCTCTCCCTTCCTTTGTTGGGTAGAGTCCAATTTTATATTTACATTACAAAAGGCATCATATTTCTCTGTATAGAATTTTTATTCTGTGTTTGTAAAACTATTTTCTTTCTAGATTTTGGAATCTTGCCTAATTGGGACACCAAATACAAACCTGACAGACATATTCTAGATTCCATTTTCCCATAAAGACACTAAATCAAGTGTCCTAAATCCAGTCCCAGTGCTGGGTATCCCATAAGCAGAGAACTGAACTGTAGAAGCAATGTAGGTTTGCACTGTTTCAAACCCAACCTTCTTCAGCCATTCAGTGTGGCTAGCAACGACCACTTTGTTTAGGAAAATTTAAGGGAGCCAAATAAAAGACCCCATTCTCTAGATAGTTCAACCTCTTTCATTCTTTGTCCAATTTTATTTTTTACTACTACATAAAAGATTTACTCTTTTGATTTTATTTTATTTTTGTTCCACAGATAAAATACATACTTCATTTTCAATATTACCTTTCTATATACACTCATTCTGTTGTTTTTTTGGTAATATTTATAATTCACATAGGACTCTAGATTTCTTTTGATTTGCATTTTTATTCTAGATGATAATATATTTAATAACGTTTATGTGAAAAACTGTACCTTAATAGCAAGTAAATAAAAAAGAATGAAATTACACATTTCAGTTTCAAATAAAGCAAAGAGAAAACCACATGAAATTGTGTGTATGCAAATAAAGTAACAAATGTACATGTTTTACTACTTCTTTGATTTACGACTTAAAAACAAGTTGACAGACTTCCCATAATTTCCTCCTCTGCCAGGACATTTTAGAGAATGGTTGGGCTAGGCTGGTTCAGTTCAGTACAGCTGGGTTTTGGCAGTCAAGATAAATAAGTCATTGCAAGGCATGTAAGCACAGAAAAAGTTGCAGGTAAGAACAAGGTGCGATGCGAAGGTCAGGCTTCAATGGTGGTGTGAGCAGCTCCCTCTGACACAGGGCTCTCCTTGAGCCTCTGGTCTCCAGGCCACAGGTTCCTTAAGACAACAACAAAGTGCTGACACATTCATTTGCAAATGTCTTTTAAAGTTACCCAAATCAAAACCAGTGGTGTGGTGATGCATGCCTGTGATCCCAGCCCTCAGGAGGCTGAGGCAGGAGGATCAGTGCAAGTTTGAGACCAGCCTGGGCTACAAAGTGAGCTCAAGGCCAGCCTGAACTGCATAGCAAGACCTTGGCTCTAAAAGACCAAAAAAACAAAACAAAACCAAAGTCACTGTATGGGACAAATCTTTGCTTTAAAGTAATTCCAGGAGACACATCTTCCACAGAAGGGAAGGGGACCAAGAGAGCGAGCGAAAGGGATGAGAAAAGAAGGAAGACGTGTTCTGCGCGTGCGCCAACTCCCCCCACCCAGGCCTGTGATCATCGTACACAGCAAACACGGCCTAGTAAATGAGAAAAACTAAGAACTACATGGGTAATTTCCTTTTTTAAATGCTATCTTTAGGGATGAATGACAAGTAATTTATAATCCACTCCTATTTATATGCTGAATGCCCAGAATGTGTGCAGCCCTCTGAGCTATGGTGTGGCTCTGCTTTCCTACCCTATGCGGCCGCGTCCACATGACACAAGCCGGCTGCCAAGCTGCCCCGAGAGATGGATCTGCACCATGTAAACTAGGGAATCATTTTCTGTCACCCGGAACAACTGCATCGCCACAAAAGGAGTAGGCAGATACTGCCGACGTTGCCCTCCTCACTCAGTCCAGCTTCCTCATCCCGAAGCCACTTTAAAGCACTGGTCTTCTTCAGCACACAATGTGAATCCTGAATTAAGCCCCTAAGCCAACACCAAAAAGCCTCTTTATATATTCGATGTCACAAAATCAATCTCTAACTTTCATTCAACCTCTGACACTGCTCATTATCCCCTCCCTTGTTCTCAGCATCCTTTGAATACCTCAATTTCAGTACTCACACACCCACCTATAATTATTTCATGTGTCACCTTCCTGACTAACAAACATCATCAAACAGTCCCTGCTGTGCTTTAGAGTTCCCAGTGCCTCGTTAGTGCTACCCACTAAATGAGTTTAATACAGATGTTCGCTGGGTGAATGAAAGCTAACAAAACTCCATTTGTTCCAACTTCCCCTCCCACCCACTGGGCATTTAACCCAGGTACTTCATACCGATCTACAACCCTGGGTCATTTTTCATTTTTTATGTTGAGACAGGGTCTCACTAAGTCACCAAGTTGCCAGGAATGGGCTCAAACTGATCCACCTGCCTGAGTGTCCTCGAGTGCTGGAATTTACAGGTGTCACAACCACCACCAGTTGTCTCACCTGCTTCCCTCTGCACAGCCCTGCTCCTATACTCCTTCACGCCTCTTCCCAAAAGTCACTTGCAGTGAGAACCCTGTCCCCTTAGGACGGCAGCTTGTCCACTGTTTTCACAGGACTTTTCCTTTTATCAGGGCATTTATTTCACTGTGGAATTGGCCATGAACCCTGGTGGTTCCTAGTGAATGTGTGTATAAATTGTTTACTGCAGACATTGAGGCAAAATCCACAGGAAGTATTACATAGCTGTACGTTGGGTGGATGACCATCAAGCTCCCATTTTAATAGCTTGACTAGAGAAGAATAATATTTGAAATAAATAAATAAATGGACAAGTCGGGGGAATACACATTATACAACACTATATATTTCTATTATTTTAACACCAACAAAATTTCAATACCATATTACATACCATTATATCATAAACAAAGAAATCAACCATTTCATCCCAAATTACCATTTTCAAAGAAATTCACTGATCTCTTCCCCTATATGAGCTATATTTCTTTGGTTTGTAGGAAATTCAAGTTAAAAATTTTCAATTTTTAGTTTCTACATAGTATGTGATTTAAAAACATACTATGATTTAAAAATTTATTACAGTAAGATCTGCCTCTACCTGCCAGGCACTGCCACCAGAAGGCTCCTTCCTGCAGGCAGAGAGAGCCAGCAGATCTGCCTCCACCTGTCAGATACCACCACCAGAAGGCTCCTGACTGTGGGCAGCCAGCAGGAGCAGGGACACGCAGCCAGGTAAGCCCTATGCACCTATAGGTCACCATTGGAGGACCTTGTTTCCTTCAGGTAGCCATCCCCCACCAAGAGAATCAGGCAAACACACCCCTATGTGCCTGCCACCATCGCAGAAGTCCCAGTGTAGACACACAGGCTGAGAGAAGCAGCCCCACTTCCATGTACATCTGGCCATTGGGGTAGTCCCAGTTTAGCTATACAGGTCTGGAGAAGCCCATCCCACGCCCTGCTACTTCCATGTAAATCTGGGGTCAGAGGACCCCAGGTGTCTGTCCCATTCCCCTACACCACAGAGGGGCAGCAAAAGTGGGAAGTGTGTGGGGTCCCACAATCAGCTTGTTGGGAGGAACCCAGTAGAATGTCAAGACAAAGGAAGAAAAGGCAATCTCAGACCTCCAGCCCACACAGAACAAGTCTGGAAAATACAGTCATGGAAGAAAATGGAACTCACACACCTGAAATCTCTGAGAGGATAGCAACTGAAGTACAGAAACAACTTCATGAGATTGTAAAAGCAATCAAATCAGAAATAATGTCTCAGGTAAAAGAAGAAATCACAAATATAATCAAAGAATTTGCTCAGTATATCTAAAGAAGATATAGATTTAAAAAAAAGAGGAGCATAGGAAAATGATGGCTTTGGTTGGAAATCACATGAAAAGGCCATATTTTCTATCACATTTGGATTTCTTTTCAAAGCTGAGCTCTGACCAGTGTGCTCCTGCTGCTAACAGCAACAGCAGGGGGCACTGAGTCACAAAGCTGCCTTCCAGACAGGACAGGTCTCCATGTCTGTCCATCCCCAGTGGCCATGGAAGTTTATCCTGGCAGTGTGCTTACAGTGAAGAGGAGAAAGAAGCTTGCATTTTACCCTAGGTCTATCAAGTGTGGCCATTCTGAATGACCATAAAACCAAGCAGTTCTAATACCCAGCTAGCTTCATGTATTTACCCAACCTGCCCATTCCTGTTTTGAAGTGTGTAAATCAGAAGACTGGTGTATGTTAATGTATGAAACAACCTGTACCAGCTCAGCTCTCTGCCCTTTCCCCCTACAACTCCAGCTGCTGGGAACACTACCCACACTCCCCCAGCAGCCCCACCACTCACACTGCCACATCTGTCTGCAGTTCCTGGTCATGGAGTGAGAGCTCTTCTCCCTGAGCCTGGGTCTCCTGAGCAATTTATATTTCTAAATTTCTCAGACAAAAAGAGGTAGAGGTGAGCTATTCACCAGAAGCCAAGAAACGCGCTGTACCGAGCATGAGGAGAAAGGAGGAAAAAGGCGCAAGAAGAGGAAGGTGCCTCCCTTCCAAAGACCTGAGGCCCGATGAAAGGGGTGCTCCAGCAAGTGTCATGGAGATTAATTTTCAGCAAGGAAACTGAACAGAAGAAACATTTCGTGCCAGGACTTGGAGTGATCCACAAGCACAAAGAAAAAAGAAACCATTCCTTCCAACAAAATGAACAATGTAGGCTCAGGTAGAGCTGGGGAGAGAGGACAGCATGTGTGCAGGGGGAAGTAGTTGCCCAATGTCCCCAGGGCAATTTCCACGGTCCACTCCCCCTTCAGTAGGATTCCAATCCCCTGGGGACCCAGGTGCTTCTGGAGGTGGCTACTCTGCCATGGATTGTTGAAACAAAACAAAGCAACATTTCAGTAGCAGCTGAGGAGTGGTTTTTGCTATCATATTCAAGGTAAACTGAGGCAAGGGGGCAGAAAAGTTTAGTATGGCCAGTAGAGAACTAGAAGGTGTTTTGTACAAGGGTTATAAATGTAAGAATCAGAAAAAAATGATTTCTTTAAAGAATGTTAGCTTTAGAAAATTACAGTAGTAATAAATCAATTGTATTCTACAAAAAAGGAGAACAAAATGAAATACAGGTAAAAATTCACACAAATAGATCATTACAAGATGTACAAGTTCTTTTAGTTCAAACCCTAAAAGAAAATACTGATAAAAACACAAATCACTAACATTCTTTGTGCTTTTTTAGTGCTTATTCAGAGCTTGAAAATTTGTGATTAACAACTATTCAGAACAAACTACCCCAGTTGCACTGTGGCCAGGCCTTGGACCGAGGCTTCTGCTGCTGGTTTCGGGGCTGGCAGGCAGGAGATCTCCGAGTATGCATCAGCCAGCCTGGGGCTGGCGGGAAGAAAAGCCAGGCGGTCACACAGCAGCCATGCAGCGCTGCCACACTGGGCTTGCAACCACCCTGCCAGCCACGGGCCATGCCCCAAGGCACTGGCCACCAAAGCTCAGTACCCAGACTCCTGGTGGGACAGCTCCTGCGGGGGAGGGTGCTCGAGTGGCTTCACTTTTTTACTCCCTTTAGCATTTCATTTATTTTTAGAAATCAAAGAATTTTTACATCCTTTTACCAGCTTTGTCTCTATGAAGCATGTTGACTACATAACGAGAGAGAAATTTTTTGATGAGGCAGAAGTGATTTTCACCATAGCTACCTCATTTGCATATATGGGTCTGATATAATAGTAGTTTTTAATTGCAAAACATTAATATATCAGTTATATATTAATTTCCTCCTCACCAATGAAAGAAAACGGTCTTTTACTATATCATTTCACACGGTTAATAAATTAAATAATTCCCACTAGGTATGATGGCACAAGTCTATAATCCAAGCACTTGGAAGCCTGAGGCAGGAGGATTGCCAGGAGTTCAAGGCCAGTCTGACCTCTACAGCAGGACCTTGTCTCAATTTAAAAAAAAAAAAAGCTAAAAGTATTATATTCACTTGGTTTTTCATCTCATTTCCTTTGTCTAATAAGCCTGATACAATGATATGTTCTCTATTACTGAACCTGTGTGTGTCACATTTCTATGGCAAGTTTACACTGAGGTCAACCCTTCCCACAGAACAAACGTTCTAAGTCTCACGAAGGAAGAACCTTTCTGCTTTCTTCACTATTGCCTTTCCAAATTCCCTCTCATGAGATAGACTGATTTTCTCCTGATTACTTGGGAAGCATCCCTAAGTGCCTGGACGTGATCAGGTGCTGGAGACAGAGCGATAAACAAACCAAGGCCCCAGTCAGATGGAGAGAAGGTAGCAGTGCAGCCCACAGCACAGAGATGGCAGTCATGCAGATGGAAATGAAGATGACAGAAGAGAAGAAACAGAGCGATGGTGGAGGCCGTGCTATCTCAGACACAACATTCAGACATGTCACTGAGAAACCATGTTTGTCCAAAAGGAGTTGGAAAGTCAGCCAAGAGTACATTCTTGGGGCTCAAACCCGGGACCTTCACACTGAGCTACATCTGTTCTTTTTTAATTTTTAATTTTGAGACAGGATCTTGCTAAGTTGTCCAGGCTGGGCTGCCATCTTCCTGCCTCAGGCTCCCAGGGTTTCCAGTCATGCGGCACCAGCAGCAGGTTCTGTGCCCAGGCCTTAGGCAGCAGAGTATGCACTGGGGAAAGGCCTGAGGACCATCAAAGCCCAAGGGGGAGAGGTCAGCAGGGGACAGAGGTGGATGTGGCTGAGGTCAGGGTTACCCAAAGCCAGGACTCTGTGGGTCAGGTGGTCTTGTGTCCTGGAACATGCAACCTGTGAGTCCCAGCCCAGGAAATTCGGTGTGGGACACATAGTGTGATCCAGCTGCGCTTGATCCAAGGTCCATCCCCCGCTCCCCTCTGCCTTTCCCAGCTGTACTCGAACTCAGTCTTTAATGTTACACATCCCCAAGGCCAAGGTGCAGATGTAAAGAAATCAATCCTTTCACTTACTGCTTTCATAAAAATTCAGGTAACAGGAGGAGAAATTATCCTTTTGCTGCAGCTGTATCACATCGATTTTTAGACCTCTTGAAAGTCAGCAACACGGCTTCAACCCCAACAGAAAAACACAAAGATAGGAATTTGGGGAAATTTTTCAGAGCTCATCCAAGCAATGGAAAGTAATACGAAGTCTGCCAAAAATAGACCCTGATACTCATTTCCCAAACTGCACTCTTCATTCCCCAAGGTTAAGTGAAGTAGCACATCGGCCAGGCTGGTAGAAGATCCACAGCAATTTTCTTTTCATTTTTTAACCTCTCTATTGTGCTTAGCTTGAGATGAGTGAAATATACCCTCAGTCTCCACACTCAGCATGCAGTAGCCAGTGATGGACAGGCTCCTACAGGACATGTCTGAGATCCCAGCCCCACCAAAATGAGGCACCAGACAAATCCCTGAGCCACTTGAGTCAGGCATCCTGGCTGTGAAAAGGGAAGGGTTTGGAAAATGCGATTATCTTGGAACTGAATTCCACACACTATCAGCAATGTCCGAAATAAGAAATGAAAGCGGGATACAGTAGTGGCCCAACATCTTAGCCACTTGGGAAGCTGAGGCAGGAGTACTGCAAGTTCAAGGCTGGCTTGGGCAATATAGTAAGACAGTCTCAAAACAAAAAAAAAACAAAAAAAAAATTAAAGAGCTAGGGATCTGACTCAGTGAAGGACCACTTAGCTAATGTGTGAGACTGTCAGTTCAATGCCCAGCCCCTCAGGGTCAGGGGATGAGGGGGAGGAGAACTATAATAGATACCATGTGTTTTCTCTTAGTTTGCAAACTGGTAAAACATAGAACCTGCACTTCAGAAATGACAGGACCTGGGTTGCTGAATTTAGAAAAATACTGCTGTATTAGTTTATTTGTATTATCAAATATATAAGATCAGCAACATTATAGTGAGAAATTGATAATTTACCATTTTCCCTTGGGAAAATGCATGTATGTATAAATGTGTGTATGTTAGGAAAACATACACACACACACACACACACACACACACACACACTAGAAGTCCCTTACTGGATCATCTGGTCATTGAAGAATACCAAAGTCTTTATGTAAAAGAATTATCTATTAATATAAAATTATATAAATGGGGAAAATCTTTAGAAGCTCAGAAAGTTTAAAAAAGTAGGAAATAGGAGAGACAAAGACAGCTACCCGAAGACTGTCAGCATCAGAGTGGGAAGCTTAACGGTATGCTGTTTAACCATTAACTACTTTTTTTGTCGTTAATACTGTTTATAAAATCCTTAAAATGTTTTATCTAAAGAACTTTTCTTTACGTTTGGCCTCTGAGCTCCTCAAAAGCCCTGGCCTCAAACGACAGTGCCTAACATATATTTACAAATAACACATAATGAAGCACAGAGGTTTCCATAAATACATAGTAAGCATCTCCTTCAATGGATTACAAATGCTTACATGTATTTCAGGAACCTTGGTCTTTACAGAGATGGTGTCTGGGCTTAAAATGTGATTCCCTAAAAGCATGATGCCTTGAAAGGCTACAGTCTTGCGCTAAAGGAGTCCGAGGAGCCTCAGAGGCATGATCTCCCAGACCTTCTCACGCTCTTCTCTCCCACCTCCCCTCCTGCCGGCAAATGGAGTCATGGAAACCAAATGCTTTCTCTCCACTAGAACTCTCTTTCCTCGAAGCAACCCACTAAACCTAGAAAAGTCCCTTTCTCCCTTGAAGACTCTCAATCCTCATGGCTCATGCCAGGAAGGACAGCCCTGCAGAGTGGCCAAGGAGAATCTGACCGACTTCCCCATTTGGTCTGTGGTCTCTACCTTATACCCTTTATGCCCAGTCACATTTCAACATGGCTGTTTATTCCTCATGGAAACTAAGTAACAGAAAGGACAGCTTTCCCTAGATCTCTGGATCCTTATACCTAAAGGGTTCTCCGCCATGTAAAACTTTGATTAAATAAATTTGTTATAGTTTTCTCTTCTTCTGCTGTCTTTTGTTATAGCAGTGCCGCCTGGATAAGTAAGGAGAGCTTGCATCACCACCTAAATAGCAAAGTTATTTTCTAAGATAAATTCTTAACACTTTTTAAAAAATCACACAGAATACAAAGTGGGGGATCCAATCCAATAGAGGTTAAAACAATTCTGCTCTTCAGGAATCCACAAACTGGATTTCTTCTCTCAGTTTATCATGAATGAGTTCACAACTCAACGCCTCCACCAGAGGTTTCTGAATAATTTCCCCCAAACAAGTGAGACAATGATTTATTTCAAAGTTGATGTGAAATTACAAATTTAAATGTTATTTTCCAAAAATGATTCTTTTAAACAAAAAAGAAAGCAATGATTCAAAATTTCAAGTCAACATAATAGGAGATTAACAATGGTTAATATATTGCATATTGTTATCTTCAAAGTAGTTGCTCAGATTACAAGATATAAGCATAAAAAATGATCAAACAATGAAAGCACAAATTGTTCTTTCTGATGAACTAACAGATTAGTAGTTTAATTATCTACCATATATATACATATATACATATGTGTATATATATAGTTTTCCCTTCTTTCTTCTCTCCTTTCCCCTATCCCAGTTGTTCTTTCCTTTTGAGCAGTTTCTTCACTTTTCACTTTCACAATATCTATTGTATGTTTTGGGTCTTATTTACTCTTTCAGTTTTTTACACTAGGGAGACAGTATAATGTTTACATATGTGAG
The DNA here is from genome assembly GCA_004027455.1 of Hydrochoerus hydrochaeris. Classification (NCBI taxonomy): domain Eukaryota; kingdom Metazoa; phylum Chordata; class Mammalia; order Rodentia; family Hydrochaeridae; genus Hydrochoerus; species Hydrochoerus hydrochaeris. Next base: position 47,479 of record PVLA01007561.1, on the reverse strand, counting down.
TCTGATTTATTTCACTTATGAATATGGTCTCAAGTTGCATCAATTTTATAAAAGACTGAAGTTCGTCATTCTTTATACCTGAATAATATCCCATTATATAAAAATACTACAGCTTTTTTAATCCATTCCTCAGTTGATGAGTATTTAGGTTGTTTCCAAGATCTGGCTATTACAAAGTGTGCTGCTATAAATGTGGGTGCATATACATTGTTGTAGTATGATGTTTTCAATTCTTCTGGGAAAATACCCAGAAGGGGGATAGCTGGATCGAATGAGACTTCCAAACCTAGTTCAAAAATGATTTAAAAAGAGAAATGCAGCATGAAGTATCACCATCAGTTGTCACTTTTCTTACATTTTTCCTGTTTACTGAGCTTTACTTCTACTAGTACATGTTTGCAGTACATAATGATCAAATTCCTCATGGGGAGTTGATACATGTACATGACACATCTCATTTCTATTTTCATACCCTGTCCCTCTCTTCTATTCTCCCTCCCTCCAATTCCTGGTCCCCTTTCTTTTTCAGAAGATTGATCTCCTTGTTTCCTATTATCTACCTCTTATTTTGCTCTTTTATTTTGGGTTTTTCGTATAAGAATAATCATGTGATTCTTAAACCTGTGTGTCTGATTTGTTTCACTTTCAATTATAGTCTCAAGGTGCATACATTTGCCTACAAATGACTTTTTATGGCAGAGTACTACTCCTGTGTGTATAAATACACTCTTTATCCATTCATCTGTTGATAAATACCTAGGCCACTCTCAGAATTAGCTGTGATGAGTTGTGCTGCTATAAACCTGTGTCACTGTGATGTGATGTTTTTGACTCTTCAGGAAGACACCCAAGAGGAGAATGGAGGCCTCCTCTCACTACTGTCCGGACTAATGCGATCTGCTGGCTGAGACACGCAGCAGCGAGCCCTTCGTTTTGCAGAGACCTCGACTTCAGCAAATACGCCAGAAAAATTCTTTCTCAAGCCGCCTTGTCTTGGAATAGAAGTGGAAGGTGGGATGACAGAGCTACTTAGAGTAAGTGGCCAGTCACCTGGTGACCTTGAACTCAGCTGGGGGCTAACGAAACGCTAAGCCGGCCCACCAGATTTGCCAGTGCTTTCAGTGCAAGTTTGGGTCCGGCTTAATAGCTGATGAGCTATTTTTAAAAAATGACCAACTTTAAAAGAACTGTATCATTTGACATCAAGATGAGCAAAAAGATTCGGAAATGTCTGATATTCCGACAGCCCCCACGTGAGAATCCAGAGCAGCCCACAGAGCCGTCTCCAGCGTGCCAGACAGAACACCGCCCCCCATCTCTGGACGCCGCCGAAGCTCCCCAGCGCTCTCAGGCGATGGCACGGATGTTTTCTCCTGAGGGAGAGGATTCATATCGGCATTTTTTGACATTATAGTTTTACGGAACAAAAGGTCAGGAAAACAGTAGGGGTCAAATCCTAATAGACCTGCCTAATACTAAATATTAGTGTAATAGTGCCTTCCTCTTTGGAACAGAAGCGGTTCTCATCCGCCTAGTGCACACAGTTCACAGCCGAGACGCGCACACCGCAGTCCCGGCAAAGGAGCGCGCAGCAGCCGCCTTCTGCGCACGCGCCGCGCCCACGTTTCCCACTGAGACATAAAACAGCTGCCGCTCCCCGCTGCCCTCCAGGGCCGCCTCCTCACGCCTGTCTCCTCGACGCCCGCCCTCCGCCGCCAAAGCCCCCACGAACCGCGTGGGGATCCGCTCCGCCGGGACTAAAATCGGTGTGCGGCGACGGCCCCACCGGAAGCAGCGCCGAGCCAGGGGCAGAGCCGGACTGCGCGGGGCGCGTGCACATCCGGGCCCCGAGGGCCACGCAGCATCCAGCTCCCGGGCCGCCGCCTGCCCCTCCCCCCAGGCCCTGGCGGTCGGGTTCACCAGAGGGCTGTGCGGGGCACAGGGCCTTGCGGGCGCCCAGAAGCCCTGCAGCGACCGCCAGCGCCACGCTTGGGAACACTGCCCACTGCGGATTCCTGCTCCCGCACCAGAGCCTTGTCACGGGGTTGAGCGAGAGGCGCCCCGACTCCGGGCCTTCGCTCACACTGCGGATGAATCCGCGGGAACTGGGGTTCGCGAGCTCCCCGCCTCTCTGCGCTGGAGCCACCGTTGGCCCACAGTGACCAGAAGAAAATCGGTCATTTTCTTTGTGCCTAACCCAAAGCAACACCCCAGTTCTATATCCCTGCCCTCTAAATAGACTGTTACATCATTCCCTCTATTTTCCAGATAAATTCATTAAGATCTTTTCTTCTTGTCTATGAAGATACAGGCCAGAAAGTTTTGTCAAGAAAAATCACTTCATAAGCGAACATGTAGGAACTTCTTTGGCTAGGGACTCAAAAAAATAGAAATCTAAAAACACAAGACAGTAAAAATAGGAAATCCCTTCACATACACTTCGTAAGTCATAAACATTTACAGTAATGTCTTCACAGCTGGTATCAATCTAGCTATGAAAGTCTAACCCATTACCCAGGCTTCTGAATCACAAGACCCAGCTGTCTTTCATGCAATAAGCAAGGTCCTGTATTCGAAGTTCACCCCTTCTCTACACGTAGAGTCACGCTGCATGTGTCCAATAAACTTACTAGTCAAGGTTTAATTTAGAAATAAAAATTGACAACATAAACACATTCAGGTATATTTAAAAATATACGCACAACCTTTCTGGATTTTTATAATTATAAAAGATAACAGGACTATTAAAGAATTTATTTTTGGTTTTTTGAGACAGGATCTCACTCTAACCCAGACAGGTCTTGCACTTTGGCAATCCTCTTGCCTTAGCCTCCCAAGTGCTGGAGTAACAGGCACATGCCACATTTGCCTTTCTATCAAAGACTTTAGATAAGTGTCTAGCTCTTACATCACACACACACACACACACACACACACACAGGGTGCATCATTCCTAAAACATAATGAGGATGTAAAATCACATTCTGGGAAGTCCTCAAATTTTGCTGATTGTTACACTATTCTAATGTGTACAAATGGCATTTTTATGCTCAAAATAATTGTTCATCTATGTTCATAAACTACATATCTCTTTTTTATTTTCAAGACTGAATCTACTATTTCAAAGAAAAATTTACAAGCTCATTATGAAAAAATGATTGCATTTGCTCAATTGTCAAAAATAAGTACAACTTTTTTCTGGAATATTTTGTAGATGTTTTATTTTACCTAATTTTTATAATCAAAAGCAATTAGCATTTAACTGAAAGTATCTTTCTTGCAAAAAGTAACTTTTATATTCATGGGGCAAACTTTAAATATAAAATATGTGCTCACAACTTTACACATGTGGTAGAAAAGCACACTGCCTATTTCATACTATGTATAGTAACAGAATCGGTATTTTTATTTTACTGAGAAATACAAATTATTTTAATGGTATGTGTTTTAAAACCTTGCAGTGGATTATTAACTACCCTTTTTATACATAGAACCTGTCTGCACACCCATACACCTACATGTATCTTGAAAAATTAGCACATACATACCTCTAATTTTTACCTTAAGTCTCTGAAATCCTATCATAAATGTCCAAGGAAGAAAAATAGTTGCTTAGGTTTTCTGTGCAACTGTTTAATTTGAGAAAGGGCTAAATATTTTAAGGTCCAACTTCACCTTAGATGCAGGTAATAATTTGGATGAAAATGACAATAGATGCTGGCAGAATTAACAAAGAAACCATGCGTTGAGAGGCTCAGGGGCCAGCTCAACGAGGTTTCCCTATCCCCAGGCACTAGAGGAAGGGGAAAGCCTTCCAGGAAGGAAGATCTCAGGTGACATGGTGGCATCCCCAGTCTGAAATGTAGGCAGGGACAACTGGAGACCCAGGTCTGGGGTCAGATTCCTGAGGACAGAGGCAAAGCAAGTGTCTACCAGATGTGGCGGATTGCTTAGAGTTTTGCTTTCAAAACCACAACCCCGAAAAGTCACCTGGCTCACCAGATCTGGCACTTGCAGGGGAAGCTGACCCTCCAAGTACACTCTAGGTTCTGAACCTATGTACTGTCAAACATTAAAAAAAGAATTCATTTATCTCCCCCTCACATTAGTTCATTTCTTTGAGTGTCACTCACTCCTGTGACACTGATTCATATCACAATGGATCCTTGGAGATTTGGCTTCAAAGTAACATCATGCATTTTAATTGTGAGCTGCTGTTTCAATGAATGGTCAAAAACTAATATCTTGCAAAGCCTGGCCCTCACCCTGAGATAGATTTAATTTCAAATTTCCTCTAGTCACAAGTGCTAGCTTTGTAAAATGACTTCTTGTCAAGTGACCTGTGCTTTGCATCATTAATTTCAGCCAGTTGCCTGAAGCTACAGAACATGGTCTTGCCAGTTTGAACAGAGACGTCAAAATTGATGACCAAAGCACTTTAAAAATCAAATGCACTAAACATTTCATCTCACAATTTTTGAAGGAAATATAATTGAGAATTGCAATGAATTCCTATCACTTTCGCTCACAAGGCTTTGAACTCTTCCCTTTTGAATCCCATTAAATCCACATAAGACAGAATGTCTTGATGGCCCTTCACTCTTACACCCACCACATCCAATTATTCTGAAAATGAATGTTTTCAGTATCAGAGGACTGAATTTTATGGGTCATTTGACACTGAAATAAAAATGGGGAGGAAAAGCTTTTCCAAGCAATTCCTGTGGACCCCACAGCACTTCACACTGCCTGCATGGGGCAGTTAATAGGAACATTGACCAAACCATGCACTGCAGCACAAACAACCTCCACGGACCGAGTTTCCCAGTTCACTTCCAAGTGTGCTTGAAACAATCAGTGCTTTAAAGTCTATACAAAACTCTGCAAGACAATGAGAGGCATAAATCCAGGACTTAGAGAGAATCCCAGTAACTTGGGTTCCTAGATTATTTCTGGCTATAGCGTGGATTAGAAGAGACAGCCAATTAAATTACAGCCTGTAGAAAATGCACACTAGGTCTCATTTCTGCAAGACTGGTGCAATTTTTCTCGCTCAGGGTGAGAGGTTTCAGCCCTGCAGAGCTTTCACATCAATGATGATCACACGTTACATGCAGCTTTCTAGCATTTGCCTTTTTTTTTAAGTTAAAGGGTGGGGTGTGTTTTTTTTTTTCAGAATTTACATTGTTACTACACAATAGAACAGTGACTGCCTCTGAGTCCACCCATTCAAAACATTTCTTGAAAGTGAAACTTGTGCATAGGAAAACTGAAATATGGAACATATTCAAAGAATACAAAATAATTTCAATATTTACCCAGATAAAACATGAAGATAAAGCTTGGTGTCAAGGCCAAGATTAGCAACAAAGCTTTTGACACACTTAAGGGCCACAAACTTTGCAGAAATTGCCAATCTTGGTGGCACATTCCTGTAATCTCAGCACTGGGGAGGCTGAGGCAGGAAAAACACTGTGAGTTCCAGGCCAACCTGGGCAACATAGTGCACTGGGGGAGGCTGAGGCAGGAGAAACACTGTGAGTTCCAGGCCAACCTGGGCAACATAGTGAGTTCAAGGCCAGCCTGCACTACATAGCCAGTCCCTGCCTCAAACAACAAGAACACAAAAAACAAAAAGAAACAATCTTTGAGAAGCAGTATAGCACAAGTCTCAGGTTTACTTGCTTAGAGATGAGGGGATGGTAAGGAAGATTATGGTGACTCTCTTTCAACTGCTGGACTGAGGTGCACAGAGGAGGTCCCCAAGCACTCCATGTGGGCTTGAGGAATACCATCCAAGGCACCCACACTCCCCAGCCCCTCCTCTGAGAATAGGGGCAGCAGCTGTGTCTTACCCTCTGTGCCTTCCCACACCTCTCCCCGCTTGGGCTAGACGTGCGGCTGATCTCTACAAGCCCCAATCAGCTTCTTTCCTATGTCCCCACCTCGGATCTATCTGTCTTTCGTGCACCTGACTCCTGTGTTGGGGGACTGGGCCAGGCTCTCTTCACAGGAAGGGGAGAGAGGTCCAGATGGCACAGTGAGTGCCAGGGCAGGAGGACAGCACCCAGGAGCAGATGAGGCTCAGGGCTCTGAAGGTGAGGAGTGCAGCTGTGCAACCCCAGGGCGGATTGAAGGCTCACTAGTCTGCCAGGGCACGTGCTGTAGGGCAGAGTTCTGTGGATGAAGAACCTGCACGGCCAGCCCGGCACACAGAGCTCCAGCTTTGTGGGACCTCTCGCCTCTGCCCGTCTGGACCCCCGCTGACTACTAAGAAAGCAAGGAAAACAGCTGCATGCAGAGAACATTCTCTGGTGACTAGTTATTTGACATATTTTTTTCTGTAAAAGTTTGTGTGTGGATTGTGCCAATGGTGGCTACAAACCTACATCTTTACCCTTCTGAATCATTCTCGGTGCCCTCCAGTGAGTGAAAAGCTAATCGGCACACCCTAGATTTACCAGCACTCAAAGAAACACATGAGCAAACCTTCGAGAAGGAAAAAACCAGGATGTGTGGAAGAAAACATGCACAACTGAGAATTCCAAGCTGGTAAAGTTTTTATGATACTTCTGACTTCCCTTTGTGAACTGGCACCCTTCAAAACAATCATCACATAGTTTGTGCAGAAAATAAAACATGTTTCGGTGTCGACTAAAAACTTCCAGATTCGTCATTATTTCTTAAGTAAAGGGGAAGGGAACAAGACCTCAGGCAGTAAGAAGAGAAGCTGATAACACTACAATGTCAAGGGGGCTTGGGAACACATTACATTCTAACAGCAAATTCACTGTTACAAATTCTGAACCTCAGCAGGTTCTCAGGTGGCACAGAGATTTAGCTCCTGATCTTGTCAATGTTTGGGGAGAATTTTTTAGGGGAAAAAAGTGTTTCAAAAACCATAATGAGAATACACAGAGATAAAAACACTTTTAAAAAACACTACCAAGAAAATGTGTTTTATTCCTCTTTAGCAACTTGATATACGTGTTTACAGTAAGATGTTAAAAAGTTAGCTCTAGATTTCTAACTACTTGCTTTATGTTTTCTAGACAGCCTGCATTTTTAGATAAGTATGAAATACTACAGTGATGATAAAAAATAGGGTAATTTCACCTTGGGAAAGAGATAAATGCCAACACTAATAGTATTTTTGAATATCCCAAGTGTTCTGCTATGTGGGAAGAAATATAAAATAATATTTTTCCTTTCCAGTAATCAGTGTGTGGTGACTGACAGTCTGAACTCTGTGAGTCCCTGGAAGAGTCTGATGGAAGTGACCTTAAATGAGGCGGGGCCTGTAAAACCAAACTAGTGACACTGTGGATTATGTGCATTGGGTACAAGGCCCCCTTGCTGTGGGCAGTGCTCAGTTCCTTTCCAACTTATGGGATTCCTGCCTTATGCTTGATAGGATTTCTTTGAAATACCCTGAGATAAACAATGTCTTTCACTTACCAATTCCAACTGATTCTGGGAAACATTAACATCTTAGCAATACTGTTGCCATAGCAATTCAACCTGCTTAGGTATTCTTAGCAACCAGCCACAACTCCCACTCACAGAGTCCTTCACTTACTGCAAAAACAACAATGTTGACGTTTCAATTTCCAAACCACTTAGACCTCAGTAACAGACATGGATGGGTGAGGGGCCTGTGAGGGGCCAGTGGGCTGTGCCTTCATGAATACCGTTTCTGGCCTTGAGAGTCCTCCATACACCCAATAAACACATAGAAGAAATGTGCCCTGGGGAGCAGGGTCCTGGAGGGCTCCCTCTGCACACCAAGAGTCTACAGGTAATGGCAGAACCCCGCTGAATTTCGTATTGTGGGCTCACGTTTTATGCTTCTCAAATCATGTACTCCTTCAAGGGAATTAGCAGAGACAGAGATAAGATTACAGGTCTGACATGTCCATGCTAAGGCTCACACCAGAACTGGCGTCTCTGCCCCAGAGCCACAGGCACCAGCCACCCAAGGCATGTCAGGGTGATACCACAGTGGGAAGCAGAGCTCAGGAAGCTCAGACATCCAATTGGATCGGGCCCAGAAGGCTCAAGAGACATGGAACACCCTAGGAACTGTGATGAACAAAGGCCATTTTTCTCTAAGCCATTCCCTTCCAGATGGATACATTTCAGTCACAGGAACTATAATCCAATTTATCTACAAGTGCTGTTTCCATTACAAGTGGAAGAGCAGGGTAGAAAGGAATTAGAGCACAAAATGATCCAGACTAAAACAAAACATGTTTTTGTTGTTGTTGCCTTTAAAAATTACTAAATTTGAACTATGGACATGATACCATGAAAATAAGTACCTTTTGCTAAACTAAAGAACTAGTGAGCCCATTTGAGAGGTCTCCAGTTTTATAAATTACTTTAAAATATTAAGTCTACTCAAGAAATCTGCACAAAAAATGTTTACATGTAACAAGTGAACATGAAGAGTGACAGAATATGCCATATAAAGATGTGACACTTTGGCATAAGGATTATTTTGAGCTAAGGCATTAAAAAAAAATAGGTGAGCCTGGCAAGTGTGAAGTCATAAGTTCAATTCCCAGACCAAATAAATATATAAATATATAAGTATAAAATTAAAAAACATGTGAGCCAGGCCTAGTGGGGCTACTCTGGAGGCTGAGGCAGTACGATTTTTTAAACCTACAAGTTCAAAGTCAGTCTGGGCAACATAGTGAGACCCCTCCACCTCAAAGTACATACATTTGAGATTTTGCAATTAGATGAATTTTTAAAAGTAAATAGAAGGGTTTTGTGAACTGTCCTTTTTTCTTCCTAACAGCAGCAGATTAAACTCCCATGTGGTATCTCCTTCTATCAATAGGAAAGCTACATTATTATCACTAGAGGCAGTCTAGGCCCAGAAAAATCTGCACAAAACACATCTGAGAGGCAGGTATGGTGATGCATGCCTACAATCTCAGTACTCAGGAGGCTGAGGCAGTAGGACTGCAGGTTGAAGCCCAGCCTGGGCAACTTGCCAACTTAACAAGACCCTGCCTCAAAATAAAAATAAAAAAGAGCTGGGGTTATGCAGCTTGGTATGAGGACTCCAGGTTCAGTCTCCAGTAATACAAAACAAACAGACCAAATAAGCCTGATGGACTCTCACTTCACTTTCTGGTTACTTCTCCAAAAGGAAAACCACAGAGCAGCCCTTTGGCCTTGTCAGGCTTTAAGATGGTGCTACTCTTCTCCAGGACTCTATGCACATTAACCCCTGGGAGCCTTCGTTTGGTTATGAGGGCCCCCTGCCATGAAAAATTTACATGAAATAATGTGTTTGCTTTTCTAGTGTTAATCTGCCTTATGTCAGTTTAATTATCAAGGCTAGCCAAAAACCCTAAGGGGACAGAGATCAAATTTTGCTTCCCTATAAATATATTAATACAAGGATGACTAATGTGCACAAATATATAGCTAGAATATTCACCTTAGTAGTCTAAAATAATAACTTCAGGAGAAAGTGTCTAAATATATTAAAATATAGCAGTAACTACATTAACTACAGTGGCTCCTCCCCCAAGTCCTTTGGGGAGCACATTTCTTTATGTAAGCCAGGCTGGCCTCAAACTCCATATCTTCCTGTGTCAGCCTCCACAGTAGCTGGGATTACAGGCCTGTCCTGCACACTTCTACTTCATTATGGTGTATTTTTCATGAAGTACTCTTCTGCACTCCCTTTACAGGTGACCTTGAAATCCAAAACGTGAAGAAACTCAGAAGTTTGTGGATCACTTACTTGGCAACAGAACTCACTGGATGCCCAGCATGATCAGGGGGAGATTAGCAGGCCACAGTCTTTGTCTCCACAGCTCAGTGAAGTGTGTTTCACCACTGAAACAGCAGTGTCTTCTCCAGGGTGCTCCCCCAGACAGTGTTGAAGTTATTACCTTTTGCAATTTTTTTCCTATAGAATATAGATCTTATTATTTATTTATTTATTTATTTACTTGGTACCAGGGAATTGAACTCATGACCTTGAACTTGCCTGGCAGGCACTTAAGCTTCTGAGCTAAACCCCGGGGCCCTCTTTCTTTTTTTTAAAGGAAGTGAAACAGAACGGTGAAATAAAACAAAACAATAATAAGACAGTAGGAAATCTACAATCATTACTATATTACGTATTGCTATACTCTAAATAGTTACCCAGACCACTGGTCCCAGGCCTGCAAGGTCAATCAAACAGCATAAATGTCAGGTTACTTCTCTACTTGAGTTATCATCTCAGCCTGTGTTGCATCTGGTTGCTTATGGTGGGGGGGGGGACTGTTTCTGGAAACTGACAGGAACCTCCATCCTTTTGCAGTTTTTAACCCTGTTATGTTTTCAAAGCTCAAAAATTCTGAATTCTAAAATATATATTATCACAAGGGTTTAAATAAAGACTGTGACATTTATGTTTAGTAAGAGAAAAGGCAGCTTTAAAGCTATGCATTTTCTACCAAAGATCCTCTCCTCTGGCATTATGGCTTTTCCTATATGTGTGTGTGTGCATATGTGTGTGCATGTGTGTGCATGTACATGTGTGTGTGCACTCTTGTTCAACAGTGACCATCAGAAAATACAAACTCTTAACAGGAACTTAGGGTTCATTTATGAAGTTACGATGAAAACTGAATACACAGATCTACTTCTCAAAACTTCCCAAAGCTAAAACACTTTAAACACACAACTAAGCATTTCCAAAACTGATGTCTCACACATTGAGTCATTGTGGATTACTTCATAAAAATGCACAGTCCAGTGCCAAAAACCCAGGTGCACTCCCAAGCTACCTGTCCTGCCCCCAAGCACAGTCCTGTATACAGCCAGGGCATGGCCTGCATCCTCTGTCCCTAGAACCACAGAACACACAAGACATCCACAAAAGTGTGCTTTTAAAAAACAAGGTCTTTGCATTTATTCAAAACATTCACAACCCATATATTCTCCTGCAGCGTCCAGATATATCCTCAGGTGTGCAACATGGCATTTCCTGGGGTCCACAGCCATGCACACTCTGACGTACATTTATTGCGCTCTCTTCAGACTGACAGACTCATTGCTATGAGTTCAGAACTGCAACTCAAATGTATCTGGAGAATAAGGAAACACATAATGAACATAGAAAACTTTAAAATAAATCTATTTAAATCCAGTTTTCAAACACTAGTATGTTTTCCTAGCATTAAAACATTTTGTAGGCCTTTGGTTCAAAACCATACTAAAACCAAAAAAAAAAATCTAGTTTTCTGCTGCTTTATGCACTCCAGTTTCCAAAACAGACCCAACCAAAGAACAGCATGGATTTGCCATGATTCTGAAGAATCTACTTGACATCTCTCTCATCCTAATTCCAGTAGCATCTTCAAAACAATCAGCTCAAAAAGACAAAATCAAACAAAACAAAGGAGCAGTGCGCTCCTTTATCTGCATATTTCTAATGAAACTCTTCACTTGGGGGTGGTGGAAGGACAAGTTCCAGACAGCACAGTGGGCTTTTGTGGCAGGTGTGCAGAACTGTCATCAAAACCAACCTTGTGGACTGGAGATTCAGCTCAGCGGCATAAGCACCTGCCTGGCAGTGCAAGGTCAAGAGTTCAATCCCTGGTGCAAAACAAAACAAAACAAAACAAACCACCTTGTAGGAGGAGCTGGACTCTCTCCAGCCAATTCAGGGGAGCGACTGAAGGTCTCTGCTTTCTCTGCAAGTGCTTCTCAGCACAGGCCACCAAGCGCTTTCCTTGGACCAGCCTGTCCCTGCCACTACCAAGACAGGGACAGGACCACAGAGCCTGTGCTCGCTCTTATCCTGTGTATTAAACAATAGATCGGACCCACCATGGACACAAAATTGAAAATGACCATTTTCCCTGTTTTCTCCAAACATGATTTCTCTGTTATTCACACGAAAACACCAAATACCAAAGGCTTCAGTTGGGATCAACCTGACAACTCAATTTCAACTCTCACGTTGCTTTCCTATTTTAATGTTGAATAAGGAAATTTCAAACTCGTAGGCTGTAAGTGGCTTAAAGCAGAGGTTAAAATACTCTTTCTAGTATGAGAATTAAATTCCCTGTCTTCCAAACTCCAGGCCAGACTATAGCTAAGCCAGCATTTCCACAAGAGGAGCAGAGATAAATTCTAGACCAATGCCCCATGCACCCTAACAGCTGAGCAGAACCAATGGGAGGCTGGGTGCAGCATGACAGTCCCGTGCCACTGGGGATCCTGACTATACCACATCAGGTGACTACCATCAAAAGTGCAATTTCAAAGGAAAGACTAGAAAATTCCATGGGGAGTGGACAGGAGAGGGAAAGCCTGACAACATATGCTATAGATACTTATCTCCTCATGTTGGCAGTCCACCAGGATCCTGGTTTTGATTTTCCTTGTGCTTGTGTATGTGTTTGTATTTTATTCACTCTGCCTTCAAATCCTAATGCTGAGCCAGGCGTACTAGCACATGCCTGTAGTCCCAGCACTCGGGAAGCTGTGGCAGGAGGGTCCTGGGAGTTCAAGGCCAGCCTAGACAACACAGTGATACGGTCTCAAAAAATAAAAAACATCCTAATGCTGTACTTGAAGGTCCCTGCCTCCTCACCATCATAAACTCTTCTGTGTATCTTCTCTGCTTCATAACCCAAGCATAAACAAGCAGGCTGTAATTCTAAGTAACACTTCCTCACGTTAAAGTCTTTAAGAGCTCTTTTCTTTGAATAAGGATTTTCTTCCGGTGTGGGGGGAATAACACACTTAAGAAAATACATAGGGCAAACGTGCTCCCGTGCGCTTCGAGAGAGCTGCTGAGCAGGCAGGGTTTCTGGGCACAGGTGTCGGGCAAGGGCAGACTTGGAGCCCTCTGCAGCCAGGGCCGGGCAGGCACCTGCAGCCCCAGGACCCACAGCTATAGCCGTGACAGAATCGCAGGGGCCTCCCCAGGCCCAGGGCACAAGCGGCGCGGCAAGGGTCTCACAACCACACCCGCACAGACTCGCCTCCGCAGCGCCGCGGACTAGTTGCAGCGGCACTTGGTTCTCACAAATTAAAACATGTCCCATCAAAGCGCATATGCCAAAGGCATCGCTGGTTTAAGAAAAACAAACTATGCTTTGGGAAAGCAATGGATAGCATGTTGATAATTTTTGAGACTATTTATCAAGCTAAATAAAATGTTGGTATTTTAGTTTCAAAATGGGAGTGGCCGTTTTCCTTTTTCTAAAATTTCTACATTGGTGATTTTTAAAATTGGGAAGGAAATGTGTGAGTCCGGGTCATAATGGCTTCACATCAAACCCTACCCGACTGAAGCGAATGTATGGGGAGGCAAGATCCATCAGGAAGCAGGCAGAGAGAGGGAGAGATGGCAACGCTGGGGCAAACAAGCTTACAAGGAAGTTTCTTTAAAACAAAAGTTCACTTAATTCCTATTTTTAATTCTAAACCAGGAAACGCATGAACACAAGCCCCAAATACATCTGAATTAAATCAGTAAGTGTAAAATCACTGTATCAGGGGTTGATTTGTCACTTTGATAGATATTCCAAAGTTGTTCGCTATCAAAGCTGTGTCCACTTACATTCCCACCGATAATTTATGAGAAAAGATTGTTTCTCCTGTTTTTTAACAAGCATTGTTACCAGAGCTTTTTATACTTGCTAATCTCAATATGTTTGAACTTTCCTACTCTTAAGAATGAAGTCAGGGCTCTTTTCTCATTTCTGTTGACTATTTCCTTGTGCCTTTTGAGTTCACTGGTTCATTGGTATTTTTCTTATTGAATGTGAAAGCTCTTTACATATTAGTTAAATTAGGCCCGTTAGTGGTACAAATTGTAAATACTTCTCAATCTTGCTGTGAGACCTTGTTGTGTTGTGTTTTGTTTTGTTTTTTGTCTTATTGAGGTAGGGTCTCACTCTGCAGTTCAGGCTGGCCTTGGGCTCACTTTGTAACCCAGGCTGGTCTTGAACTAGTCAACCAAAACAGCTTAAAAAAGGCTTCATAACCTGAAAAGTACACACACACTTTAAATACTTGTCCCCTCTTTTCCTCTGTCAGGTGCTAGAACAGCAAGTCAGGACGGCAAGGCTGTATGACCTTCACAAGTAACTTAACCTCCCTGATCTTCCTGTCTTCCCTGTAAAAGAAGCCAGGTTGTGTGGGGCTTTCCTACTCTGGAGGATGAGCATGATACTCAAATTAAATAAGAAATCTCATTTCTTGGCAGGCAAGGTGATGAATATAAAGTACTATATTACAGTTATGTTACTCTAACTTTTATCATTATTGTATTTTTTAAAAATTTTAGTAAATATTTCCATCCTCAAAAGAATGACCTGTTGTTAACCTCCATCTGCACTGCTGGAGATGGAAGAGGAATAACGCATAGCCAGTATTTTTAATACTTTAAAAAATGCATGAAGGGGGGCCCGGGATTTAGTTCAGCAGCATAAGCACCTGCCTGGCAAGGGCAAGGTCGTGAGTTTAATCCCTGGTACAACAACAACAACAACAACAAAAAAAGCGTGAAGTACATATAAATAGCATTTTATGGAATCTAGATGTTGCAGTACTTTATCTTTGGATAGACTTTACCCATATGCAAGAATGGAGGGGGGCGGCTTGCTAAATTGATACTCCTTTTCTGATTTTTTCCCATTGCGATTTGCAGTGAAACCGTATACCATTTCTCCGAATCTATTCAGAAGGGTTTTCATCTGAGCGCTGAAGCTCCAGGACTTTGGCCGGGTGCGAGGACCACAAGCGGAGACAGCACCGGCACCAGGCGCACCCCAATACGCGCCTCCTGCGTCCCAGGTGTGCATGTGAATCCCATGAGCACCTCACACTGCATGACCTGTCACTGCACATCTTCGGCGCTCGCCCATCACCCCTGCCCACTCGTGCCCCTATGTCCAGGCGACCCAGGGACCCCGGGTTAACCAAGGGCAGAGGGCTCTCTAGCGGGAGGCGCACAGACTTCGGGCACTGCAAACCTCTTCTCGGAACCCGGGACCATTGGAGTGGGCACTGCAGAGCAAACAACTTCTTCCCCAGGAAGGCTCTGCGCGCCCAGGGCGACATAGCCCAATATGCCTTCCAGTGGCAACTGCTTATCACCACTGGATTGGCTACGACTCATTAAGAACTTAGTGTCAACAGCGGTAGGAAAATCAGACTCAGCTAAAGGGCTTTTTTTTTTTTTTTGTACCAGAATTGAACTCAGGGTCTTGCATTTGCTAGGCAGGTGCTGCACCGCTGAGCTACATCTCTGGCCCCTACAGGACTTTTTGTAACTTCAGTGGCTTTTGAGAGCAAAATGTGAGGAATTAATGTTTCTGTTTTGGAGAGGCAGTGGCACACACTTATAATCCCAGCGCTTGGGAGGCTGAGGCAGGAGGATCACAAGTTTCAGCCCAGTTTGGGCAACTTAGTGATTTAGCAAGACCGTGTCTTAAAATAATAAAATAAGAGGGTGTAGATCAGTGTGAAAGTCCTGGGTTCAATCGCCAATACCCCTCACCCCAAAAAGGTTTCTGTTTCTCACATTATGAAAAAAAAAAATTACAAGAAAATCAGTTGGACAATGTACAGCAATTGTTCTTTATCAATTTAAAATATTAAAATTTTATAATAATAAAAAAAAGCTGAGCATGGTGGTGCCTTCCTATAATCCTAGCACTCAAGAGACAGAGGCAAGTAGATCATTGTGAGTTCAAGGTCAGCCTGGGCTACATTGCAAAATGCTGTCTCAAAAAAACAAAAATGAGTCGGATGTGGTGGTGCATGTTTGTAATCCAAGCATTGGAGAGACTGAGGCAGGAGGATCACTGTGAGTTCAAGACCCGCCTGGGTACTAAGTTCAACTACATAGCATAGTTGGCCTGAACTACATAGCAACACCTTGTCTCAAAAAAAAAAAAAAAAAAAAACCACAAAAACAATAACAACAAAAAACCCCTCAAAACAAAAAACATAAAACACACACACAAAGAAAGAAAAGGAAGGAAGGAAAGAAAGAAAGGAGGTGAGAGGAAAGAAGGAAGATCAGTCGTATTAATGTACTCCACACACTCTTTAGGTCCACGCCCAAGCAGCCATCAGCACAGAGACTCCGCCTCCCATAAGGAAACAGGCTGGTGACAGACAGTGCAGCTCCCCTGGAGCTGAGGGTGCGCGCTCTGTTTCCCCCACACTCGCAGCTCTGAAAGCAGCGCGGCATGGAGGAGGCACACACTGATTTTGTTGGTCTAATCACAAAGAACAACAGGAAAAGGGATGCATTCGCGTGGGGATGGCAGCGGCCAATTCAGCGGTTTCGGACCCCTCGGCGTGAAGAGCAAGTACAGCCGTTGTGCGGCTCCTCTGCGGGGACCCTCCTACCGCGGTGGTGGCTCAGGCGGTGCGGACACTTGTGGCCAGAGGGCGGAGCGCTCATGGTGGGAGCAGCGCTCCTACAGGAAGTGACGCCGAAGAGCCAGTTTCCACCTGTCTGTGTGGAGCTGGACGTGCAGGCGGGCGGCCCCAAGCCAACCAGACAGCCCCACCAAACCCAATCATTTGGTCCTCCCGTAGCCGACTTCCGGCCAGCAGAACCGTGAGAAGCAAGTGGGTTTGTATCAGTCCGCGTCTGCCGTGCCTGATGACTCCATATATGGCGAGGGCCTATGGCGTGCAGGAAACGCATCCTTGTTCTCGTCCCCTCCCCCCCATCCCAGCTCTCTCCCGCAACTCCTGTTCCCCTCTACTTCCTATTATCAATCTTTTATTTTGTTCTGTATTTATATTTTGGGTTTCTCAGGTAAGAGAAACCATGTGATATTTAAACTTTCATGTATGATTTATTTCACCTAACATTATGGACACGAGGTGCAGCTATTTCTATCTAAGAATGCCACAATTTTATCTTTTTTGTTGTTTTTTGCTTTTTGGGATAGGGTCTCACGATGATGTAGCCCAGGCTGGCCTCAAACTCATAGGGTTTCTCCTGCCTCAGCCTTTGGAATATTGGGATCACAGGCATGCACCACCATGACTGGCTAGTTTAAGGTAGAGTAGTACTCCACTGTGCATAAATACCACATTTTCTTTATCCATTCATTTGGTGATAGCCATATAAGCTGTTTCCAAAATGATGACTTTAACTCTTTTGGGAAGACACCTAGAAGGGGAACAGCTGGGTTGAATGGAATTTCTAGTTTTTGTTGTTTGAGTAATCTCCATATCACCTCCATAATGGTTGTACTAGTTTACATTCCCACAACATAAAAGGGTTCCTTTTTTCCCAAAGCCTTGCCAGTGTCTGTTATTCCAGAAAGAATGGCTATCATCAAGAAATCAAATTCCTGCTTTCTAAGGCACCAAGTCCATGGTAGTGTCTATGGTGGCCTTAGATGATACTACAGATCTTGGTCACATAGACTACCTAAAAATTCAAAAGTAGCTTTGGAACTGGGTAACGAATAGAAGCTGAAAAAGTTTTCAGTACATGCAAAATACATGAATTTTACAGATGATCTCAGGGTTCAAGAAAAAAGGAGACAGGGTGAAGAAAGCATCCTCCCTTATGAATACGTGTATCAATATGAACACAGTGTTGGCCAAAATATGAGAAGGCCATTCAGGTGAGGCTGCAACAGAAGTGACGGATACGTTAGTCCAGAGCAGAGAAAGGGGTTCTAGTGAAAAGGAAGTCTGGGACATGACTGACAGGTAAGGACGCCAGGATAAACGGTTCCCCTCTCCTCGAAGGCATGACGTGGGCAGTCCCTTTTCATGAACACACATCTTAAAAATGGGTCAGAAGCTCCCATTTTTGGGAAATGCTATCACTTAGAGAAACTAAGTGATAGCATCGAGCTTGAAAAGTACCTAAAGTACTAAGATTTTTCACACAATCCAGGAGAAAAAAAGCTCTTAGGAAGAAATCTGTGTTGGTCAGGGTTGTCCAGAGGAGCAGAACCAATGTAGCTATGATTTTGAGTGGATTTATGAGCCTGTGGAACAGTCCCACAGCGTCTCTGCAGGATGGAGTGGGCTTTATCCAGCCCAAGAAGCTGCAACCTCCAAACAAAAGGGACCGAGGACGCAGCTCCAGCTCGGGGCTGGACGCCTTAAGTCCCCCAGAGGTCACTGGCCAAGTCCACGTTCAAAGGCAACAGCAAAACCAAGCACCCACTCAGTGGGAGAATAGCGTGCTGCTGTTGCTTCCTCTTTCTTCCGGGTTTTGTTTCATTGGGCCCCTGTCTATTGGACAGTGTGCACCCATTTAGGGCGGGTCTCCTTCACTCAGTTGGCTGACCCACATGCCAATCGCCTCTGGACATGCCCTCCTGAGACACACCCAGAAGAACCTGGTACCAACTTCCTGACCTTGAGCTTCACAACCACGATTAACTATCACAAAAAACACGGTAAGAACCTGCGCATCAGTAACAATAAAAGTAAACCTACCTTTTAAAGTTTGAATTGTTGTGTTTTTTAGTCATAATCTTTAACACAAACAGCTTCGAATATCATTAAAAGTGATTGCTCTTAAAATATACAGAAATATCTTAAAGATGCATCAAATGAAGTGATGCTAATTATTTCACAATTTGCTACTAGAAATATATTGGTTTTCTTTTTTAAAGGGGTCTAAGCTTGTTCTTAATTCTGTCCCCAACACCTGATGCAACACCTGGCCCTGGGTGACCCACCTTTGAGAAATGTTTGAAGAATGAAAGGAATAAATTACTGAAGGGAGGGTGAATGATAAATGCATTCCTTTTTGTCTTAGTGTCTTTTGTCATTGCTGAGACAAAATACTCAATACTTAAAGCTAAAGCATGAGACATTTTGGCTCACAGTTTGTAGAGGTTTCAGCCCCTAGTGAGCTGTGAGCTGGTTCCCAGGTAGGGTGGCGCAGTGAGGGGCATCACAGAGAAGAGAGTTCCCGGTGTGGCAGGGCAGGTGGAAGGCAGCAGAGCAGGGAAGTACCAAAGAAGCAGCTGCTGCTCCCTCTCATCCCTTCCACATGTAGGGTGGGCTCCCCACATGTAGGGTGGGTCCCATTAACCACACCCAGGACTATGTGAAACCAAGGAGTGGATTAACAATCACACACCCTCAATCCCAGCATCACACACCCGAGCCCCAGCCACCTGTGAACAGGCCCCACCTATGACCACACAAGGCTGAGGTGGACATCTACACAAAGCCTGAACACAGGAGTGAGCAATACATGCATTTTCTGCATACTTTGCAGAACACTATGAGTAAGGTAAAAGTGGCAGATAAAAGAAGTCACAAGTGCCGCTCAAACCTGATTCCAAAATAAAATGTTTAAGACAGTCATAACCTAGAAGGAGAAACAGTGCCACATCCAAAGGTTCTGAGGGCAGGCGAGAGCCACCTGTGCCCTGCCCCCAAATGCTGCAGCAGCCAGATTCCTCTTCTCCAGACTCCAGCCAATGCTGTCCCACTTGCCTCTCGGCCAGTCCTTCCCCTGGAGAAAGGGATGAAAAGCCAGCTGGGACTCAGGAATATCCATTCAAGGGGGTCCTCTGGGGTCAGAGTGTGTCTGATACTAGGCAACCAATGAACGAGAGTGAGGCCAACATCAAAGTTTACCAAATTTTCAAACATCCTTTGTCACTCAATAGCAATTTAAAGCATGAATGAAGACATACAACGTGACGATTTCATAGGTCTACTGTGCTCAAAGGATAATAGTGTATAATGTGCGAGCATGGCGGAGGAGGACTAAACCTAGGACTCCACCTGAGCCTCATTCCCAGCCTCCTTATTTTGAGACAGAGTCACCCAAAGATGCCTAACTGGCTCCAAGCCTGCCATCCTCCTGCCTCAGCCTTTCACATACCTGGGACTGTAGGCCTGTGCCAACTGTCCAGCTACATGAGGAATTTTTAAACTTAATATTATATTTAAAAAATTGTATATTAACCTTTGAGAACCAAGGAAACAAGAGTCATATTAAATATGTTTAAGTATGCATGACTTGTGTTATCGAGTATGTGTAGCTTAAAAAACACACAGCTACAAAAACAAGATCATTTTCACATTAGTTTACTCATCCTAGTCAAGATAAGTGGGTTTTTTGTTTTGCTTTTCAGGTTTTGTTGTTGTTGTTGCTATTGTTTTTCGTTTAGTTTTGTTTTAGATTTTTTTTTTTTTTTTGGATGCTGGGAATTGAACTCAGGGTCTTCACACAGAGCTGCAGCCTCAGCCCTTTTTCATTTTTTTGTTATTTATTTTATTTTGAACAGGGCGCCACCAAGTTGCCTAGGATGGGCTCAAACTTGCAATCCTCCTACCTCAGCCTCTCAGAGTATGGGGATTACAGGTACAAAGACTGTTCTAATATTACAGTGCACACCTGAATCCAATACTGTTGGTGACAACAACTTGGTGGAACTGTTTCAGAATGTACAAAACAGAGGAGCTGAGGATGTAGCTAAGTATGCAATCCCCAGTGCTAAGGGGGGAAGAAAACAGCTTTAAACTTACTATTAGCCAACACTGTGATCCTAACCAATATAAAACACTTATCAATAAAGACACTTTTCTGAGCAGATTTAGAGTAGATTATTGAAATAAGCAAACTGTGGTAAGAATTGGTGTCTAGTGTACAATCAATTAATAAAAGACTGCATGAATGGAAAGACAGGAAGGGGATAAACTATGATGGTTTAAAACTTAGGCACTAGGAAACTTTGTTTCTTTCCTGTTAAACTGAGATCCTGTGAACTCACCCAAACTCCTCACTTTTCCCATGCCATGCAGGACCCTGAGGAGTCCACTCCTGGCCCAGGCTGAGACTCCTCACGCATCATATCCATGGCCCCTGTCCTCCCAGGGTCCTGCTAGACAAGTAGAATCTGCAGGGGCACAAGGAACTGGCTTATAGTGCTCATGACTTCCCCAGATGTGTAGACACATTGGATGACCATGCAACCATACCCAAGAAGGAGGTAGAAAACTTAAACAAAGGAGCAATGACTCCTTTCTCTCCTTGGTCTCCTAGGCCTGCTCAGACTGCTGTCTGCTCCCACTGGAAGTGAGAGAATGGGTTCTCTCTCTCTCTCTCTTTCTCTCTCTCTTTCTCCCTTTCCCTCCCTCTCATAGACCCAGACATAGATAAGTCTTAGATCACCAAAACAGGCATAAAGATCCCTTTAGCAAACCTACTGGCCATAAGAGAAGGAAATTCTACATTTAATGAGAGAATAGGGACTCAGGAAGTGTGCCCACTAACACCTGAGAGAAGGGACTTCATACCTTGATTATTAGTCACAGAGTCTAATCCTATCAGTCTTTTAATGGCTTCAAAATTTTTTCTCCATGCCTGCATCATTTTAGATTTAGTTTGTTACAATATCACAATTTCAACCATGCTTACAGAGCCATAGGGCTAAAGGTTCATTTTCTTAATTTCATCTTGGAAGGATACAGTCGTGAATATCTGAAGTCAAGAATAGTGGGTGTCTGTGTGCACGGCTCCTCATGATCCTCTGGTTCAAAAGCATTGGTGGCCCCTCAGGATCTGATCAGCTGCCTCTCACATCCTCACAGTCCTGTGAAGCCTGTATGCTCAAGAGCCCTGCCATTCCCCTCTGTGCTGTGTTCGCCCCGAACCTCTCCCAGATGTTGCTGCTAGGGCTGATGCGCCTACCCTGCACACTGCAGGAGATGCTCAAACTGCTCATTTCACATCCCCCCTCCGTGTTGTCCATAAACATGGGCTGACCAAGGGACACCTTTATGCTGACAATAACAAGGGCTGCGGAGCCTTTCAGAAGAATCAGGCTTCTACTCGTCCTCAGGACCATTTAGCTGCAGTCGCTTCGAAACAGTGCAAATGATCGGTGGCCTGGCAGGCAGTGCTCGAATAAGAAGGAACCCATGGGTGGTGCGTGCTTTTGTCCTACCCCACATCAGTGTCCACAGACTGTATGTCCATCAATATCAGAGCCTAAGTTGCCCCTATTGCAGGTAATCACAGGCGTCCCTGATACATTATTTAATCAGAATGTTTAACCTGGGAAACTGATGACCTCATTGCCTCAGCTGGGATCACCTTCAGTTCTAGTGTTGGGCTTCATCTGCTCTAAGGGAAACACAACTTAGAGATTTACATTCCCATAAAGTAGGTTTGTAGCAGAAAATTCCACTCCTCAGCCAGTATACCACAGCTGCTCAGATGACAGATCCTGTTCCAGTTCCAATGGCTTCTGTCTCTTAGAAACAGCTGGTCACTGAGATGCACACTGTAAGAACCAGTCAAAGACAGCAAAACACTCTACCTCTGTACCTCTGCTTTGCAATCCCATAAAAACCTCCCTCCTTGGGCCTACAGGGTCTGATATTTTAAGGAACACAGTCAATGCCCATCCAACATTCAATAAACCTGCCTCCAAGCAGCCATTGCTCAGGCAAGCGGCAGCCAATCCAGGGGAAGAACCACCCAGCGTTTCCTGAGATCTGCACTATGTTGGAACTTAGGGCGCTGTGAAACCAAGTAACCAGCCCACCTCCCTAGTAAGCAGCCATTGCTCAGGCAAGCAGCAGCTGCTCCGGGGGAGAACCACCCAATGTTTCCTGAGATCTGTGCCATATTGCAATTTAGGGCGCTGTGAAACCAAGCAACCAGCCTGCCTCCCTGGTAAGCAGCCTGGAGCCAACAGGTGTGCAGGCTGAGAATCAAACATCCCATTCCCCCTCCCTGCCATGCCCCCACCCCCACCCCCATAAGCAAATGGGAGCCAGAGGCCTGAGCATCTCTTGGGAGGTTAACCATATGCAATATAGCAAATAGGGAGTATTTCCTTCCACCAACTATTTGAAGGCAAATATTGTTATGACTGTTTTGCTTTGTTCTGATTAATTGTATTGCTCTTTCAACATTCTGTTTTGATAAGTTCTATAATGTTCTGTATTTCCTTTGATTTTGCTATACCTGATTGAAAGGACAACTATTGTGACGATGAGATATACTTTGGCACCTATTACTGTTATCCCAGTAACCTGTTGTGACATTTTGTACCAATTTCACTGTACTGTCTCAGTTGGCTATGTTCTGTCTTGTTCTGTTGTATTTCACTACCTTCAAAATTAAATAAATAAATAAACCTGCCTCCAAATCCTGGCTGTTGTTTCAGTGTCTCTTGCCATTGCAGTTGGTCTGCACGGAAGGAGCAGACTCATTCCTGCCACACTGGGACTTGGAGAAGTTCCTACGTTCTTGGGAAATCTGGCTGTGCCAAGACCACTGCTTTTCCCCTTCCATCAAGGTGTCTTTGTGGCTTGAACAAGCCAGCCAGCACCACCACTGCCTGCGATAAAAGACAAGTAGAATGAAGGTGCTGCCCTTCTGCCAGCTTCCGTGCTGCTGGGGCTCCAGGTGTGCACTGCTGTATCTTCCTTAATTTCTAAAGGGCTTTTTCACACAACAACCACACTCTCATAGCTGTGACACTGCAGCTCAGTGTAAACCACTGGTCCTTTTTCATGAGGGGCCTGAGGAGGTGCTCAGGGCAAGGGGATTCTCTGTTTGGTTTACAGCAATCCCAGTTGTTAGAATTGTGCATAGTATACACTAGATACTCAATAAATACTACATGAATTAACCTGCTTTGAGTATGATTGCTTGGTGATTGATCGATTTTGTGGTGCTGGGAATTGACCCCAAGGCCTCATACATTCTAGGTAAGCATTCTGCCACTGAGCTACAGCCTCAGCACCTTTTCCTTAATTTCTGTTTTGAAGTTCATTCTTTTGTTTTGTTTTGGTCTCACTGAGTAGCCCAGGCTGACCTTGAACTGACAGAGATCTTCCTGCTTCAGCTTCCCTCTACCTCACCCCCCTCCCTCCTTCTCTTGGTCCCCTTCCCATCTGAGAAAGATCTGTCTCCCCACTTCCTATTATCTATCTTTTATTTGGGTTCATTTATACTTTGGCTTTCTCATAGGAGAGAAACCATGTGATCTTCAAGACTATGCGTCTGACCAACTTCACACCAAGACAAGCTGTGTCCATTGTTTGTCCTTGGTGGCACAAGGCCCCCACGAGCCTCTTCATAGCAGGTGGCCTTCACGGCGTCTGAGAATCACTTGGTCTTTTCCTTGTCCTGTGGCCACTCAGCATCCCTTCTCCCACTCTTCACCATCGAAGGTGGGTCAAGGGTTGGGGCAGAATGCAGCTCCGGTCTGCACCTGGCCGGCTCCTGCAGGAAGGACTAGGGCTATGCGGACCCAGCGGGCTGAGCTCAGCGCAGACCCCACCTGGATCCCCAAAACTCCAAGGACCCTGCCCCACCCCACCCCCAGTGGGTAAATCAAGCTCAAGAACAGTAGGCATCTTCCCAGACACCAATCCGGCACCACACAGCGCAGAGGCGGAGGAGAGACTGCGCAAATTCTGAAAGTGGCAGGCAGGGTATGAGGGGCAAGGTCATGGGCACCAGGGTCCAGCACCACGCCCGGAGGCTAACACGGCCAGAGTCCCATCTCCTGTCTCTGCGCTCCTCATCCACTGCTGAGCTCCGGCTGGAGGAGCAGACCCCTCTGCTCACTGGCTCTGGAGTTTTCACCGGTTGCCGGTTTTATGGGCATGTGGGTTTCCAAAATGTGTGTCTTCATATAAAATTACCATTGTAAGCCCTTCGAATTTCCTCATTTTCTATGCTTAAAGATGCATCTTAAATGTTCTCAATCTTTTTTTCTCTCTTTTTTTATTTAAAGAGGAAAAAACATGTCTAGATAATACAGAATTTTTTAAAAAAGATAAACAGTAAGAAATCACTAGTTGATAAATTACATATTGTCCTCTTAGAAATAGTTGCTCAAATTACAAAATTAAAGCATACAGAGTAGATATTCAAACAGTGAGACTGTAAACAGCTATGCATGCATGAGTCTCTACATGTATTTCTATTCTTTCTGTATTAGAGGGAAAAACAAAACTTAGCAAGACAAAACAAAACAAATTCCTATAAAAACATGAAACCAAAAAGTCATATAAAATCACAGTACAAGGTGATCTACAATGACTACTGTGTTGTTTCTTATTATCTTCAATAGAATTGTTTATATCATCAGGCATAAATGAATATAGCAGTATAATTGAATATAGCAGTACATAACAATATTAGTAAAAATAAAACATTGTAGACAGCATAAAACTTCAAAGGCAGGTAATAATCAAACCAGAGTGGATATTCTAGTGAATCTTGTCATCTTCAGTGTAGTTGCCTATACTCTCAGACTTGATACTCTCAATCATAACAGCTTTGAATAAAATCTATCAATACAAAACAGTGATCTAACAGACCAGATTCGATTATGATCAGTCATGGTAAAACAGTGTAGGTTTTACAGAGATTTAGATTAAGTTAACTGGAAATTAAGGATGATTACTGTAATATATCCTGTTATTTTTGGGATAACTGTCTGTGCCCTCAAATCTAGTACAGGTAGAAGGACTGGAACAGAATATAATACATCTAAGCAGAGTGGTATAAGTAATGTGGGTTTTAAATCCTGGTACAGTATTAACACTATAGTGTATCAAGGACATCTATGTTAGAGATTCTAGCCATTCTTCTCTGCCTCATTTCTGCTATGCTGTTTTTCTGCCTTTGTCTACTTTTTGCCTTCATTCTACTGTCTGCCCCACTCACTGAAGCCTTTCTGCCACTGTTCCTAAAATCCTGGGGTTTTTTTTTTCTCTCTCTAGAATGTCCTTCAGTATTCTCTGTAGGGTTGGATTGGTGGTCACAAATTCCCCCAGTTCCCCTTTGTCATGGAAGCATCTTGTTTCTCCATTAATTTCTAGAGACAGTTTTGCAGGGTACATCAATCTGGGCTGGAGGGTATTTTCTTTCAGGGTTTGGAATACTTTGCTCCAAGCTCTTCTTGATCTGATGGTCTGTGTCGAGAAGTCTGCCAAGATCTTGATGGGCTTTCCTTTATAGGTAATCTGTTCCTTTTCTCTGATGGTTTTTAATATTCTGTTTTTATATTGAATTTCTGGTATCTTGATTATTGTATGTCTTGGTATAGCTCTGTTTTGGTTGTGGGTGGCTGGAGTTCTGTATGCCTCACATAACCAAATGTCATTTTCTTTTCCCATGCTTGGGAAGTTTTCCTTAATTATTTCCGTGAATAGCCTTTGTAATTCACCTGTTTTTATTCCTGCTTCTTCGTTCACATTTCTTATTCTTAAATTGTAGATTCTCTTGTCATCTTTTAGCCTTTGTATTGTTACTGCCTGTTTCCTTGTTATTTTTAAGAGATCTTTCCTTTCATGATCACACATTGCAAACTTGTCTTCAAGTTTTGATAGTCTATCCTTAGTTTCTTTTAAGGAGTTTTGCCAGCTTTCAATGGAGTTTTTAATTTCCTGGTAATCTCTTTGAATCTGCTTCATGTATTCTATATTTCTTTATATTCTTTATCGAATGTTTCTTTTTTTTGTGTTCCTCCCTTCTTCTGTCTATGTCTTCCTGAGAGATGCTTAGCATTTTATTACTCTACTCATATCTTGCTTTACCTGATTTAATATTTCAGTTTTGAGCTTGTCTACAAGGTCCTGAAGATATCTCTTAATGTCTATTGAAGCCATGTCTGATGTTGCATGTTTGCTGCCCTCAGTCTCTCTTGTTTTTCCCTCTCCTGGATCAGTGCTCTCAGGGTTCAGGGCTGGGGGCCTCCTCCTGCCTCTCTCTCCTGTCATAGTCCTGGCTTCCTCCACACAATTGTAAAGTAGAGTTCCCAGCCCCCTTCCCTGTCAGCCACAGTTCCCCCAAAGTATGCTGGCGAGTGAACTCTGCCCTCTCCTGCCTACTCTTGTCACTGAGGTGTAAGCAGCAGCTGTGTATGCCAGCCCCTCCCCACCAGGCCAGCCAAGTTTCAGGGGCCTTCACCAGGTTAGTGCATGCTAGGTGCAGGGAATCAATTTGGGACAGCTCATTGTGTCCCAGCCAGGGGTGTGACCCAGTCCAAACAAATCCCATGAATCTGCTCTGGGGAGGAAGCAACCAACTGAAGTCAGAGTTGCTCCCAGTTCAGGCTCCTCCTGCCCGATTCCAACATGTTGCCCATTTGGTCACATCCTTCCCATGGTGGGGCAGTCTCATTCCCAGCATTGACCATGGATTACTGAAGGTCCCTTCTCCAGCTCCACTCTCCATTGGGCTCACCAACCCCCAACTTCAGCACAGCTGTGGCTCCTGTGAGTGGCAGCAAGAACGAGTTTGGGTGGCTCTGGCAGCCGGCACGAATTTGCGAATTCTAGCCGGCACAAACTTGGCAGGTCGCAGTGAAAACACTGTGTCCAGTAATTTTAGCTGTCCCAATTTTAGCCCCAAGACTGCGTGTTTGACGAGCTTTTTTACGTTTTAATTTCTTCCTGTGTCAAGAGGATCCATCTCCCTCTGTCTGGGTCTCTCCAGGATGTTTTATTCTGGAATATGAGTTGTTTCTCCCGGGAGGCTTTGTATTTTGTTGCTCACTGATCAGCCATCTTTAGCTCCTCCTCTAATGTTCTCAATCTTAAAATTGCTTCAGTGAATACACAGGCAAGACATACTCAAGTAGAAAACATCTGGTTATTTATTTTTACAGTCTGTAATTTTTCTAAATGCATTCTACAGCTCAGTCATTAACAGAGCCAGGCATGATGGCTCACACCTGCAATCCCAGCACTCAGGAGGCTGAGGCAGGACAATAGTCACAAGTTTGAGGTCAGCCAGTACTATATGGTGAATTCTAGGCCAGCCTGAGCTGCACAGAGATACCCTGTCTCAAAACAAAAATTAATTAGTAACAGAAATTGAACAGTTAAGCCTAAACTTCTTGACTCTTCACCCCTTTAATTCGATTCTGTTACTCTGGACAGAGCAAATTTCTTCAGTCAGAGCCTAATGCCTCTAAAACTTGGGCCCACATCCTGATGGCCAGGGGAGGGCCGGGTATATCACCAGAATATCTAGGGCTCTACTTCAGGAAGAGACTGAAGGAAAGTGCCTACATTTCCACATTAAAACACAGAACTTATCTTCTGAAGCCATTAGCTTCAAGGAAATAACATCACCCTAGCCAGGTCCTTGTGGAATAACTAATGCCCTCCCAACTCTTCCAATGGGAACCACTCTAAAAAAACACAAAGGAAAAGAACTGTGCTCAAATAAACATGGGAAAAATTCTGTTTTTGAAGAAACCATGAATGAGAAGCAGAGAGGAGAAAAAAGATCCACAGCCCTCGCTGCCTGTGCCCCTTCTAAGATGACTTGAGACAGTGGCAATGGGATTGGGGTGCATCCCATCTTGGCTCCCACCTGTCCAAAGTAAAGCCAGCTCATTTGCCAACTCAGCCCACTGAGCAACACCCAGAAACACTATCTGCACCTCACAGCAGTTTCCACGCAGAACACTCTTTTATAGTGGGGATTTTAGGGGAAGCCCCGATCTAACTTAGTAGGCAGCTTAGAAATACAAATCATTTTATCACTGTCTGAGCAGATACAAGGGCATAGTCCAGTTCCAAATGACACTACCATTAATATTTTCAAGCTAGCTGTTTAAAATTTAATTGTAGAATCCCAGTAGTGAATACATAAATGTTCACAATTTGATTATTTCACCTTTTCTGTGTTTTTCACTTGTGGATAGTAAGATGTAGGACAGTGTGGAGGAGATATAAGCTGTGTAGAAAGATTTGTTTCTGAGCTCAGGTTACTGTGGGCAGCACAGCTACAATGCACACCGGGGACGCACACCTGCATGGAGAGCCGCAGGGGAGGGTGATGGTTTCCCCCATAGCAAGGTGCACAGGTCCCTCCTGTTGCAAGGAGGAATGGATTTGGCATGGATTTCATGAAGCACTAGGCCACTTCACACAGCCAGAAAGAAGCCATGGGTCTCCCTGTTCCCCAGAGCAGAAAGAGTTCACTGTGACCCACTCCACACTAGGATTAACCAGAAGCAAGGAGGGTGAGGGCTCCAAACCACAACAGGTGAAGAAGCGATGGCAGTGTGGTCAATGCCAAGATGACGGAACAGGTTCTATGCACATGCTAAAATATCACACTGCACTCCAGAAATACATGTAATTTTTTAAATTTTTTATTTTATTTACTGTTGTAGTCAGGGTTTACAAGGAAAATGATTACATTCAGGACACATAATCTATAGTATTATTTATCTTTATAATGGTCACCTAAGGAGTCAAATACAAAGGAAGTGCAGGAAATCTGTCCACACACTAAAGAAACCAGCCAAGGACCCAAATATCATGGCAATGTCCTACATCAGTCCAGCTGGAGACCTAGAGCCCATGGCAATGCCTCATGCTAGTCTGTTTCACAGATCTGCGCTGAGAAGGCCCAAAGGTCAGCAGCAGGGACTAGAAAGTCTGTGCCAGCAGGCTGAGCACTGCCAAGAAGCGACACTCAAAGTAAGGACTACAGCTCCTCTAAAAAGAACCACAGCCATCCTCAATGACAATGAGGTCCTAAGTTCCTCCAACAATGAGAATAGCCGAGTACATATCAGGAAGCTAGTATGACAAGCTTCTCCTGGAGATTGAACAGAATATATCTGCCCCTCCAGAGCCAGGAAGTGATGCTCAAAATAAGGACCAGAGCTCCTCCAAAAGGAAACCCAGCCATTCTCAAAGACAAGGTCCTCAGCTCCTCCTATGGTAATAGCCGAGTTCATATCAGGGAAGTCAGCATGACAAGCTACTCCAGGAGAATGATATGCTCCAAACAACAACACTTAGGAGAACCCACAATGCTACACTGCCTCTCCAGGTCTCCTTTCTTATGCTAGTAACAGTCCTCAGGTGGGCCATCCATGCTCGGCACTACGCTGATTCAGTTCAGCTGATGTTTAAGTTGACCATCAGTTTTTCTTTTTCCTTTTTCTTTTCAAAACTATTTTATTTCAAAGCAAAAAAAAATTTTTTTTAAAGGAAAGAAAAAAATGAAACTTCAAAATATGTCAACTGGGGGCAACAATGGTACATACATTATGCATCATCATCCCCAAATCATTCACCAGAGCACAAGACATCTGCATTCAATTGTCCAAACAATACCAGCACAAATCTTTCTCTTCTATGAACTCAAAGAAATTAGTAGAACTGTCTTAACTATCTCTCTCTCTCTCTCTCTCTCTCTCTCTCTCTATATATATATATATATATATATATATATATATATACACACACACACATATATATATGTTGTTTGTTTCAGCTTCTCACACTAGTGAGACAATACAAAGTATGTAATTATATGTGAACTGAAAAAATGTGTTAATGTTTAAAGAGATGGAAATGTTAACCTGATTTGATCATTATAGGCTGTATGAATGTTACAAATTTTCATATACTACCCCATAAGTTTCTAAAGTTAAAATAATAATTTTAAAGTTGGGCATGGTGGCCCATGCCTATAATCCCAGCACTTGGAAGGCTGAGGCAGGAGGATTGCCACAAATGTGACGCCAGCCTGAACTACATAGTGAAACCCTGTCTCAAAAATACAATAAGTAAAAATAATAAATTTTTCACATTGAAGTAGTAACTATACTACAGCAATTTAATAATTTCTGTGGCTGTATACATGCAGTCATCTTTATTCCTCACCCAGCAAACCAGGGCCTATGAAATAAGACCTAGGCTGCAAATCCTAGCTCAGAACTTGACTCCACAGCTAAGACACTGCTCAAACCTCCCCCCATGTAAGAGTAACCAAGCTACTTACACTGGTTCCACCGTTCACATAAGCATTAAATAAGTGGATGTCTATGACTCCAAGTGCAGTATGAACACAGTGGGAGAACTTAGTTAGGATTCCATGAGGACTGAGTCTCTGTCCTAGTGAAAGATTGCCTGGAATTGTTAAAATTGCTTTTCAGTAACTGGGCACCAAGTTTTCATCACTATTACTTTATCAAGAATGTTGAAAATGCAGATAAATGATGTCAGCCATACTCCATCTTCACTAACTGCCAGGCATCTGCAGTACAGCATTGGGCTGCTCAGTGACAGCCCCCAAGTACCCAAAGCTTTTGACATACCAACCAACCTAACTGTGCAAGCACAAGTGATGGCAACTAATTTGTCAACCTGAGATGCTCAGGAGCTTAACTATATCAGGAAGGGCTCAGCACTTCCACACCCTGGGTGTGGACCTGCCCCAGGGGTGCTCGTAGGGTAGAGGGCATAAAGGGGAAAAAAGGAAGGATGGACCGGCTTCTGTTCTTCAGGCAGTTCTAGTCTTCACCTGCAGCCTGGATGCTGTCTCCTGGCTTCCAGCGCAGACTCTTGGGCTTCCACCCAACCCTCTGGTGTGGACTCACACAGACACTGCAGTGAGCACCTGGCCTGGGCCTGGACCCTTCAGCCTCTGTGTGCAGATACCTCTGCCTCTGCATGCTTCCTCATCTGACTCAAGCTGACCACCACAAGCTGACCTTGTAATTTCTTACGCATATGACTATGGAGTCTCAAATGAACACTGACTGATACAGCACAGGAAGAGGGACAGGCAGCTGCTGTCCCCTGTCTCTCCATCTCACCTGCTGCCTCCAGGTTACTGTCAAGACCTAGACTGAGAAGAAACAGCTGTGGAGAAGGCTTTAGAGGGGGCTTAATTATTTTTTCTTTTGTTAGTGTACCTTTTGCCCAACAATGTTAGAATTCTGTGCACTCCAGATAATTAGCATTTAGTGCACCCAGATGCTAATGAAACAATCATTTGCATCACTATATGAATATCAATTTTAGGATTTCTGGGAAGATGGCGGAACAGTAAGCAGCAGAGTAAACAGTTTCTCTTAGAGAAACAGTCCAGATGCTGGAATACAGCATCGTGGGGAAGACAAGGAAGAAAGTGGGTGCCCTAGACCCAGGAAGAACCTAACGTGAGAATTGAAGTCCCCAGAGAGAGTAAAAAAGAAAAACGAAGAAGAAGGCAATAACTGGCAGACCTTCACCTGGAGCTGGACCCACTGTGTAAGAGGAGCTGTTGGAACCTGGGACACATGGTCACAGTGACAGTGGTGGCTGGCAAGCCTGGAAGCCCCTGCAAAGAGAAGCAGTGGTGGAAGAGAGCAGCAGATGCAGAGGACTGCCCTGTCTGGTGGTGAGTGCAGAGGGTTCAGTTCTCCCACATGAGAAAGAGATTGGCCAGGAGCCATTTTGGAGTCGGGCAGGATAAGCCCAGAACCAGAACTACAGTTGGCTTCCTCCAGCAACTCCTAGCTGGGAGCAGACTGGTGGAAATTGCTTGGACTTAGCCCCGCCCCTGTGCACATTCCAATAGCCATTGCTATTGTGGAGGTTTCCCACGTGGGTAACCAGCTTGGCCTGGAGGTGGTGGCCAGCCCGCCCCCATGCATACTGTAACAGCCATGTTGGGGGCACCCTGCCATTAACCAGCTTGGTAGAGAGGCAGCACCTACCCCCACCCCCACACACTTTGGCAACCATCATGGTAGATCCCTTCAGGTAACCAGCTAGGAGGCAGAGGGCTGGCTCCACCCTTGCATGCACTCACTCCAACAGCCACCAGGGAGTCAAAGCAGGCTGGGAAAAGCAGCAGACAGTCCTGTGCCAGCGCACCCAATGGTCACCATCAGATACTGGTAGCCAGCACTGACTGAAAGAATCAAACAGTCTTGCTTCAGAGAAATTGTAGCCAATAGAGGAAGTGCCTTGTGCCCTACTATCCCCTTGTCCAGAAGAACCCAGGAATATGTCAAGACAAAGAAGCAAAAGGCAGTCTCTGGTCTCCAACCCAAGCAGATCTGGTCCAGGATATGTAAACACAGAAGAGATCGGGAGTCGCACATCTGAAGTTTCTGAAGTGATGGCAACTGAAGTAAAGAAACAACTTCATGAGGCTATTAAAAGAAATTAGAACAAAAATACTATCTCAAGTAAAAGAAGAAATGAAAAACATAAAGAATTGACAAGCAAGCACCTCTAAAGAAGACATAGATGGAAGAATAGAGGAGCATAGGAAAATAAGGGAAACCTTTAATGAGTATAAAAAAGACTTAGAATAGATGAAATAGATTAAGAGGTTTCCAGGAAATTAAAAACTCCATTGAAAGCTGGCAAAACTGCCTGAAAGAAACTAAAGATAGACTTTCAAACCTTGAAGACAGGGTTGCAGCTTATGACCACAAAAGGAAAGATCTAAAAATAACAAGGAACCAAGAAGTAACAATTCAATAGCTGCCAGACAACCAAAAGAAACATAACTTAAAAACAATAAATGTGAGTGAAAAAGCAGGGGTAATACAAACAACATTAAAAGTCTATTTACAAAAATAATTTCAGAAAACTTCCCAAGCATAGGAAAAGGAAATGGTATTCAGATAATTGGGCATATAAAACTCCAGCTAGCTATAACCAAAACAAATCTACATCCAAACATATAATAATCAAGATCCCTGAAATCCAACACAAGAACAGAATATTAAAAGCTGTTAGAGAAAAGAAACAGACCACCTATAAAGGCAAAACTATCAGAATCATGACAGACTTCTCAACACAAACCATCAAATCAAGAATAGCTTTAAGTATTTAAAGTCCTGAAAGAAAACAACTTCCAACACAGATTGAATTAATGGAGAAACAAGATACTTATATGACGAAGGATAACTGAAGGAATTCATGACCACCAAACCAACCCTACAAAAAATACTGAAGGACATTCTAGAGAGAGTTAAAATAGACCATGGTTCCAGGAACAGCAGCAGAGGGGGCTCACTGAGCAGATCAGACAATGGCTGGAAAATAGCATGGCAGAGATGAGGCAGAGAATGTTGGCCATAATGACTAATACAGATGGGCCTTGATTCACCAGTAAAAAGAAACACAGGCAGAGTGGATCAGGAGACAGGGTCCATCAATATGCTTTATACAATATGCTTTATACATAGTCGAGGGCTGGAGATTTAGTTCAGTGGTGTAAGCGCTTGCCTGGCAAGCACAAGATAGTGAGTTCAATCCCTGGTATCTCCCCCACAAAAAAAGAAACATACTTGATTCCCTTGTATTTTGTTTTAAAGTCATGTACCATGTTCATCGTTTTTGTTTTGATTGACTCTATTCTTATACAACAGTGTCAGAAAATATACTCCTTGTATCCAGAAATGCAATTTTTTTGGTACCAGGGATTAAAGCCTTCGCACTGAGCTACAACCTCAGCAGCTCTGTATTTTTATTTTGAGAAAGGGTCTTGCTAAATTGCCTATGCTGGGCAGGAACCTTCAATATTCCTGCCTCAGCCTTCCAGAATGCCAGGACTAGACATGTTCCACCATGCCTGGAAGTGTTCATTGTTTTAAAATTCTGCAGGATAGTTTTTCTTCAGGACAACAAAAAAGAATCTTAGTTTTAAACGATGGCCAAAAATACCTCTCAGAGTTAATGAGAGAAATGAAAGTGGTTACTGTATTCATCCTGTTGCCAGGGCAGAAATCCCATAGGTCTAAGGGGGCATGGTTGACACTTTATAGTCTTGCATTCTTCAAACAGAGCAGGAAGCGCTTCTGAAGTCCATAGCAAGGGTTGAAAGGATGAAGTGTACTGCAAAGGCTGCAAAATAGCTTTTTCATCTCTGCTCTTTCCTTAACCCTCAAGGAGGAGCCACAAAATGTGAAGCAGATTATGGAAATTTTCTGGAACTACTCAACAGAAAGACATAAACATTGCACTGTTGGTGGATTAGAATCCAATTTGGCCAGTTTTTATATCATTTTTTTCTTACCTACTGGGGTTAGCTTTCAACAGGGATTGAACAATCATATGAGGTTCAGAAATCACCTGCTTCTGGATCCTTCTATATTTATGTCAATCTTTACACTGTTGAGACCTGGTATAAGAAAATGGTGAACACAGGTCGCCATAGGCTTGGTAACTTGGCACATCTTGGTGTACAATTCAATTCTTATCAACTGTAAACTCTTTAATAACCTCTCTCATCCTTAGTACTACCTATACTATACATAATCTTTTTCAGAAGAATTAAATGACACAGAAAGTTTCTGATACATATTCCTCACTGCTATGTTCACTGAATTCTTTTTTTTTTTTTTTTTGGTTCACTGAATTCTTTGCATATTTCCTGTATTCCAAAAGAATCTCTCCAAATTAAAAATTCTAATTTATAATCTCCTTTAATGGCATGAATTAATATTCCACTTTCTTGGGCTAATTCCTATCATCATTGCCACCCCAATCCTCAGCACCCCAGAGGAAGGACTACACCAACTGTTAGCAAATGTGAGACCACATTACAGGGCACCTTGCCTGCACACATATTCTAAGTGAATGTAAGTGGCCTGGCTGGGAAAAGTAAGCATCCCTTCTTCATTACCACTCCCAGCAAGCTACTGCTATGCTATTACTACTTTAGTTTGCAAAAAATACAGGAACTTAGTCCCTGTTGCTGTTTAGATCTAGAAGGTTTCCCCAAAATTTCATGAGTTCAAATGTTGAGTCTGGAGTAGGAGATGGACCATGGGGCACTATGGTCTTCAGGGGACAATCTACTGATGAGTTCAGAGCTGAATGTGCTCTTAGGAGAGAGGGCCTGGTCAGAAGCAAGGTCACACAGGACCCTCCTCCCTCCCTCTCCCTCCCCTCTCTGCTTCCTGGGTGCTGTGGGTTGATTTCCTCCAACATGCCCTTCTGCCATCTGGATTCTGCCTGGGAGCCAGCCAACCATGGATGGAAATAGTGAGCTAAAATAAACCTCTCTTCCTTCAAAGTGTGTTGGGAATTATGTCTCCATGAAGAACAGTGACTAAGTCCCTAAGAGGCTAGATAGGCTAGATAGCCTGCTCCAGGCTGCAATGGGGAGTGTCTGCAAAATCAAGGGCTGAGCCCCCATGGCTGGCTCCAGCATGTGTGTGGCCAGGTCACACACTGTCTAGAGTAGAGAACAAACAACTAAAGGAAACCTACACCTGGTAAAGCCTTTTCAAATTGTTACAATTCCACTCTCAAAACAATAAAATAAATAAAATAAAATTCCAGTCACAGAAGCATTAAATCACTGGGAAGTTTTTATCCACATAGAAACAACATGATCATCCACAGGTAGATGAGTGAGTAAAGAAAGCATGGTACACACATACAATAGGATGTCATTCAGCCTTTCAAAGAAAGGAAATTCTTGTGTAAGTCCACTTACAGAAGGTACCTGGTGCAGTCAAATTCCCAGAAATGGAAAATAAAGTGATGGTTGTCAGGAGTTGCAAAAGCAAAAAAGGGAGTTGTTTAATGGGTACAAAGTTTCAGTTTGGGATGATGAAAAAAATTCCAGAAATTGATAGGTGGTGTTGGTTACCTAGCAATGTGAACATATTTAATCCATTCACCTATGAATTTGGACAAGATCAGGCATGTGCAGGGTGGTATGGCTGTAGACTCACCCATGAATTTAAAACTAGCTAAAATTGTAAATTTTATGTTCTGTAAGTCCACCATGATTTTTTTAATTTTTAAATTTTTAAAAATTTTAAAGTTAAAAACATTTTCAAATTACATTGGGAATTCAGAGTAAGAAAAATATTTAAATGAAAATAATTTTTTAAAAAAAATTTTAAAAAAGACGTTACACTCAAATATTCAAACTCATTTTTGCTCTCCTTCCTTTTTACTTTTCTTTCTTTCTGCCCAGGGCCTCAGGCACACTAGGCAGATACTCTATCACTGAGCTATATTCCAGCCCTGAAGCTCACTTTTCAAATTGTTTGTATTTCAATACAAATTCTGTATATTTTAATACAGCTGGCATGGTGCTGTACACCTGTAATCCCAGAATTTAGGAGACTGAGGCAGGAAAACTGCAATAAGTTTAAGGCTACATAGTAAGTTTAAACACACCTAAACTACATAACGAGACCTTGTCTCAAAAATACAAACAGAAAAATTTAATAATACAAAACATTTCTTAAATTGAATTTTCCAAATTCTAACAAGTTTATACTTTTTTGAAAAGAAAAATATGAACTTTGCTATCGTTAATTTCAATACTATTCTGTAATGAAGAAAGGAAATGTTCACAATAAATAATTGAAAAGTAATCTTTTTCATAATGAAAAGCACCAAGTAATTCAACATTAATGTCTTAATTCTTTAAGATTATAATAGAGATGAAGAAAGACACATGAACACCATTTAATTCTACTGTTTGCTCCTTTCACAAAAACCAGTAAACATTTGCCCCAGTGCAAGCTGTTCTTTCAGAAGGCCAAACCTCTCCACTTTGCTTAAGAAAGAATCCAAGTGAAACAACAGGACACAGAATCCCCTCCTGCTAGTCTTATGGATTAAGTTTAATTTCACAGGGATTCATGAGAGCCTCCAAGTGATAAACAGCGGTGCTCACTCAAGGCCCGGTGACAAAGATTCCTCTTCCCTGTTTTCAAGGAATGGAGTCCAGAGAGACAGAAGCAGGTCCCTAGCTGTGTTCCCTGTTGGGGACAGAGCTGCTGAGACAGATTTGAGAAAGCAGTAACATCAAGGTATATAGCAGGGTCATGGTGAAGAAGTCAGCATGAAGTTGTGGCTCTTGGAACTCTGCCATAGAAAAGAGAATCGCAGTTCTCTCTGGTTTGCAATGCGAGATTAAAAAGCCAATACTAGCATTAATATCACCTTACATTGCTGATCTCAAGTTATGTTTCATTTTAAGGTACATTCAGCAATTTCTCCTCTACTGCTGAATGTGCAACCCTGTAGCAGTCTAACTGTCCCACACTGCAGACGAGGAAGGCAGCTCTCTGAGAAGGGGTACTGGCAGCTGCAATCAGTACAGCCCAGGGCTGTTGGTGGTAAACTCTCCCTACCACTAACCTGCTTCTTACCAGTGCTCTCCACAGGAAGAAGCACAGAGAGGAAGTGAGGTGCATGAAAAGACTATGAAATGCAGAAACGTCCTAAACAGGAATTGGCACATCCAATTTTCAAACTGAGAAATAGCAATTAAACATAAGATGGGGATCAATACTTAGGCAGATGAGGCTTTCCAAATAACAAAAACCTTGAGGAATAACTCAAGCCAGGTACAGATTAGTTACATCCCAATGGACCCATGCGTGGTACCATCGACTGTTTTTGGAGAATTCCTAAAAAATACAATTGGCATTGTAATAATCCAAGAATCTTATCTCTTAAGGAAATATCTGATAATCAAGATACAGAAAGCCTGCTCTGAACCATGCTCCCTGATTACTGTCCACATTAAAAGAAGGCTTTGTACAAAAAAAGAGGGTAAACTGTGAAGAAAAGTCTACTTGCTTCTGGTCTTGGAATATATTATTTATAGAAGGGAGAAATTAGAGTGGTTGATAGTAATTGTGTATAATTCATAGATCACTTAGGATAAAACCACCAGCCTCTCTTTTGAATTATTTTCTGCTGTTTAATTAAACCCATAGCTCTGCAATATTGCATATGGCAAACAATGAGAAATTATTTCAAGTTTTGTATGTTTTTCAAATTCCTTTTAGAATCCAGAAGTGTTATTTCCCTCCAGATATATTTACCTCAACTGTACTTGACAACCTGAACATGAGGAGTAGACTTTTATTTGAAAGAGCAACAGCCTCTTCAAATTCACTCTAGCCATAACAGATAAAGGAATAAATTAATTCCACAAGAAATAATCAGCATGAACTCAGGGAAACAACGAATTGCACACGTGGACACAAACACCAACAGAACATACTCAGAGTTTACAGGAAGCTGAACAGAAGTTCCTAAGCATATACAGCATATTCCTTTATAAAAACAGGATTTGGGTCAGATACATGCCTCACACCATGTAAACAGATTTCCCTCAGTGGGGAACAAAGGGCACTTCTGGGACAAAATGTTTTTTGGTGGTTTTTTGTTTTTTTTTTTTGGTACCAGGGATTGAACTCACGACCTTGTGCTTGCCAGGCAGGCGTTTACACCGCTGAGCCAAATCCCCAGCCCTTCTGGGAAGAAATGAAGATCTGCTACATCATAATGGAGGCTATGGGGCTGGGGGTGGGTAGTATTACTTCCCACTCCACTGGACTTTGAACTATGCATTTGACATTATTATCTTGGAACTGTAGCTCACCTAGGAAACAATGAAACCCTGCTGCCCACTCCTGCTTCCCCATCACCCGGCCTCCCTGCTGGCCCATGGCCAGCTCCCATGCCACCCTTCACATCCTCTCTGCAAGGCAAGAATGGGAACTACACTGGACACAGGAGAGGGAAGAAAGAGAGTTCCAGGAAATGAGCTCTTTCTCTGAAGAAGAGTAGCTAGAAAAGGAGCCAATTCATTAATTCTATCAACCTCCCTGCCCTCACCATGGGAGAATAATCGGATTACCTCGAGGACTAGGGGATGCCCTGGGAGTGGCTCCTGCAGGTTCTGGGAGTTACTGGCCATGACACCTTTCCAGTGGGGACTGTGCAGGGACTTGGCACACTCCATAGCCCACTGTGCCCTCTTTTTTTTTTAATCCCATTCTCTGTTTCTTCACAGGCATTTTCCACCCCACCTCACACTGTGCCACATTCCCAGGTGATATCAGCTGGAATGTTAACTTAGCCATAAAGGACAATGGGCCCTGTGGGCTGCCGCTGGATGTCGCTGTTGATTAGATCCTACACAGTTTTTAAATTGGACACAGGAAATTAGCAGGACCCCCTTTTAATGGAAAACATTGTCTTGCTAAATCTGTACTGCTTCCCGCAAATGACACAATTTACTGGTGGTGCCTGAGTGGATTCTCTCGAGATAAGTTTCACAGACAATCAGAAGAGAGGCAAGTCACCTTCCCTACACTGCCCACTACACCCAGTTTAGAAAGACAAACCCCTCAGTAGATGGGGCTCCTGGCCACTCTCCAATACGTGACTGAAATTGTTTTTGCAAAGACATTGCCAATCAAAAGCGGGATCAAATGACAAGGTCAGGGTAAGATATGGCTTTAATTGTTGTGGCTTTTAATGACTTGATTGTTAGAGGGTGATAGGTAATGATGTGGGTAGTTTGCGAGTTTCCTAGGATTGTAATAAAAACACTCTGGCTCAGTTGTCTATCTGGTCAGATAGATAGGGACTGACCCCTAACAATAGCACAGTGACCCAGAAGAAATAAATTTCTGGTTTTAATCCAGTTCTTTCATGGAAAACCACCTACATTGTACAGCCCATCATCTGAAGAGTGACCATGGCCAGAGGTGGCCCCACATCTACATTATCTCTATCTAATACTTCAGTCAGCATCCCAACTGGTAGCCCAAGGGACACACTCACTTCAGAGAAGCCACTCATTGGCCTGCTGTGACCATGTCCAATTCTCCCTTTTTCCAAAAGCAACTCATTATGATGGTGAGAAGAGGACAGACAAATACCATGCAGGAGGAAAGGTACTGAGCTCAGCAGAAGCCCTAAGTCCTAGCTTACCCCTGGTTTTACTACTCTAAGCACATGACTTTGCTTTGTATCTTGGTACAGCTTACTTTTCCAACAAAAGAAATAAAAATGCCCACATACCTATTAGCTAGAGTTTTATGACAACCAAACTGCACCCTTTGCTTCCTTTTTAAAATAAGAACATCAAGCCTGGCATGGTGGCTCACGCCTGTAATCCCAGCACTCGGGAGGCTGAGCCAAGAGAATCGTTGCGAGTTCGAGACCAGCCTGGGCTACAAAGTGAACTCAAGGCCAGCCTTAACTGCATAGCAAGACCCTGTCTCAAAAAGACAAAAAAATAATAATAATAAAATAAAATAAGAACATCAACACCATACATTCCAAAGGAAATCATCTCAGCTCTCTGAGACTGAGATTATCTTTCTGGAAAAAGTCTTACTGAGGGAATTAACACTTAGGTTTGTTTGTTTGTTTGTTTGTTTGTTTTTGCTGTTGTTTTTTGAGACAGGGTCTCACTGTATAGTTTAGGCTGCCCCTGAACTCACTATTTTGCCCAGGCTAGCCTCAAACTCAATCCTCCTGCCTCTGCCTCCCAAGCGCTGGGCCTATAGGCATGAGCCACTACACCCAACTTAACATTTGTGAAATACTTTGATGGTCACTGTTGTAGGGCTCTCCTGTCACAGCCACTGCCACTCATTAACCTTCTTTCTGGCTTAAAACAACACTGCATGTTCACAGCTCCCAAACACCTGTCACCAGGCCCCTTCCAACTGAAATTCTGTCTCCTTCTACAAAAATCTCCCAAATGCCCACACTTGTCAGTCTTTTTGTTAAAAGCTGCACTGAGTCATTAGTAGAAACACATACACATACAACTATTTTAAAAAGTATAATATAAATATGCTACTTTTGTATGTCTACAGTTTAGCAGCATTGTTAAATAAAATGACATGAAATGGACTTATAGCAAACACAGTTTTAGAATTAGATACTAGCCTCTCCTACTCATCAGTGAGACTGTACTGAAGTACCACATGAGGGCTAGGCTATGAGGAAGTACAAAAACTTATGAAATATAAAAGTGGGTTGCAGATCCAGGCATGTAGTTCAGTGGTAGAGCAGTAGCCTTGCTTGCACAAGGCCCTGAGTTCGATCCCCAGCATTGTAAAAATAAGGTGGGGAGGGGGCTGAAAATAACAGCTATCCTGTTGTCCACATCTACCAACAACAAAGAGGATACTGGCTTACTCTAAAGCCAAAAGCTGGGTCACATGTGAGAACAAATATTCCATAACAGCATGTCGTAAGACAGTCTAAAAAACTAGCTGCACAAGGTTTGCCTGAGTTTCTCTCTTCCACACTGTTCAGTGGGTCTTCTGCCACTCCCAGCACTGGCCTTAACTCGGAAGTCTCCCCTTGGAGGCCTTGAGCTTCTTGTAGAATCAGGACAAGATGCTGACTTGAACATGCAGCCAGAACCAACAGCAGAGGAACCCAGAAAGAAGAATGAAAGGCTAAGAACTGAAGAGAGATTTGGAGGTGAAGGGAAACCTGGGCCAAGGCCTACCCACATGAATGCATATACAGGGCCACTCGAATGCATATACAGGAATGAGACCCCTGTGACATGGCCAGAGTGTATCTGTGGAATTTCCCAAAGAATGACTGGACTGTGAAGCTCAGCACAACTGAAGGAGTTCTCACTGCTCACTGTGGATTCAGGAAAGAAGTTCAGTTTCTGGAGTCTGAGGATTTAATTCCACCACTCATCCACTGCAAGCCTTGGGAAAATACCTAGGCCATTAGTCCCCTTGTGAGCAGGAGTGGGTGATCACACCTTCTTGCAAGATTATGGCAAGGACTAGGCGGCACACAGAAGGCCTTCGGCATGGTTCCTGGCTATACAAAGCACTGGCAAAGTAATTCTGATCTGTAATGACCATAAAGGAAGAGGGCCATTCTGAACTTGGACAGGTTCTGAGGCCACGACACCCAAAGACTGTGTTTCTCCAGGGACCTATGACCAGCCTAAAATGGCGCACACAATCAAGATGAGCATTAGTAGAGAAATGAGCAACTAAAGGACAGACAAAAGTATGAAACTCTCTAGATAATTGAATGCTTTAACCCTATACCAAGCTAATTAAACAATAAAGGACTGTGTCCCTGAATGGAAAAGACATATAATTTCTACTTTGGTATTTGCTGACATTATTGTAGTAAAAAGTGCTGTGAATGTTCTAATGATGGTTGCTATAAGCAACAGCAGTCACATGTGGAAAGAGAAAGAGACAAAACCAAAAGCAATGATTCTATAGGGAATTTGTCATTGCAAAATTTGTCTATATTCCCATTCCTCTGTTCTTAATATTAGGGCAGGACAAATGTACCAGTAACAAGGGGTAGGAAGAATCAGGCCTAAGGTTTCACAAACAATTCTTCAACCACAGACTGGCTCTTTAGGGTGGTGGTCACTGTCAGCTAGATGTGG
Organism: Hydrochoerus hydrochaeris; assembly: GCA_004027455.1. NCBI lineage: Eukaryota > Metazoa > Chordata > Mammalia > Rodentia > Hydrochaeridae > Hydrochoerus > Hydrochoerus hydrochaeris. The sequence continues at coordinate 4,524 of PVLA01007561.1, read as the reverse complement.
CCTAGGAGAGATGACACAGAAAGAGCCCTGTCCCTGGTAAGGTGACAGAAGTCCCAACCAGTTCATCCCAACATCTGAAAATAAAATTTGAGGCCAAAAAGATCCACACATCCAAACATAATTATCCCTTTGAACCCAGTGAATTTCACTCATCTGAATAATAAATGATTCATAAGGAAGTTCTTTATATGAATAATCAACTGAAAGACAATGCAATGCTTTTGAAACCTACACACTCAAATCTCTCTGAAATAAAAACAGTGACGATTTTTAATTATAAAAATCACCTAAGTATACCTACAAAAAGTCTTCTACTGTCCACCCCAAGGGAAAGCTGCTTGCATGGTGCATGAAATGAGCTTGTTAGAGAATTTTCTTTGTGAGATATAATGGATTCGATTTGCCCTGATGTACCCACAGCCTGTCTATTCACCTCCAGCTGAGGGGAAGTGATTAAATATTAAAATAAGCAACTGCTGTCTCTGTTTCTGCCTCCCACACCAAGGAGTTTGCTCTTAAGATCTGTCTGAGTGTGATTAAAGAGCTAAAAATGAAGACTCTAAAATAAAAATTGACATCGATGTTAAAAATTTTAACATCAGAAATATACAGATTGACAGATTTTAAAAAAAAAGGAGACATTCAAACATCTGACATTTGTGACTTACTACAAATTTTTGTTACAGGTTGATAATTGTTATTTTAATTGTTTTATTGTTATAGGTCCCTGGAGAAACACAGCCTTTGGGTGTCGTGGCCTCAGAACCGGTCCAAGTTCAGAATGGCCCTCTTTCGTTATGGTCATTATAGATCAGAATTATTTTGCCAGTGCTTTGTATAGCCAGGAACCATGCCGAAGGCCTTCTGTGTGCTGCCTAGTCTTTACCATAATCTTGCAAGAAGGCGTGATCACCCACTCCTGCCCACAAGGGGACTAATGGCCTAGGTATTTTCTCAAGGCTTGCAGTGGATGAGTGATGGAATTAAATCCTCAAGATGTTTGGAAGTGTACACATCATTCCAGCAGACTTTTTCACAAGTAACAAGCCACCAAGCCCAAAAAAAAAATAACTTTTGTAACCTAAACCAGCACTTTGAACTCCCAAGGGAAAGGGACTGGAAATCTCAGTGGTGTCATTGCATCAGACCCCCAGGTTCCTCAGCATAGGACTCTGGGATGCAGGGCAGTGGTTTTGTATGGCTAGCACCACTTTGCTTACTCACTTGAAAAGGGAAAGATGTGGATTAGTCTAATCTTGATTTTCGGCTTCAGGCCTCAGGAAGCCCACAGAATTATTCCAGTCTTTGTAGGCCGTGGGGAGCCAGGGCTCAGGCAGGAGCTCACAAATCTACTTCCATGAACAGGCAGACGCGTACCACGCACCTCCTTATGGAAAAGCCACGACCATGTCGCCCAGTTTCCACCTTTAAGGTTAAGGAACACATATTTCACCAGCAGCTCATTCGAGAAAAATCTCTAAATTCCCTCCAGAGAATAAATTTCTTTCCTTCCACTAGGAACGGGTTCATTAATCTCCAAGGCACCCCCCATGTGGCTCTTTCGGCGGCCCCAGCCCCCATCCCGGGTAATTCCCGAGCTGGCCAGCTGAGCTCCTGACAGCCACTGGCAGCGCCGCTTCTGCACTTTGTAAAGGGCTGCAGCACGGATGCCCTGTCAGTCAAACGCCCTCACAGGGCGTTTGGCAGCTGGCCACAGTGTGGCACAGCGTGGCAGTGTGGACGGCCCTGAAGACCACCCAGTTATGGAGGGGAGTGATACTCGACAAGAGCTTCACGTCTCTAAAATTCCATTCCAGTAACCTCGATGTTCACCACAACCTCAAAAAAAAAAAAAAAAAAACCCACTATCAAGGAAATTATTTTGAGAATTAAAAACATGAACAAGTGATTATGTAAGTTAAACCATTAGTGTTCAATACAATCATAAACTTTCTTTTTAAAAGCTTATATATACGTGTATTAATATATACAGTTTAGACTAAAAATAAAAAACATTAACTCTACTATGACTAATGTGAATAATTTTCCAAATTTTCTCTTAGTAATTACTTCTACAATGAATACATATTAAAATGTTATGCTCAAATTGCAACTCCAAAAATTCCGTGGTTTTTTTTTTTTAGTACATGTTTGCAGTGCATACTGTTTACGCTCCTTGTGTTAGTAGATCTTAATTTTTTCACCAACCACATAATCTTTCGTTTGTTTTTGGTTTTGGCACCAGGAATCGAACTCCAGGTCTCGCACTTGCCAGGCAGGTGCTGTACCACTGAGCTACACCCCTGGCCCTCACCTATATAATCTTTTAGGAAAAAGCAAAATTATCTTTTGCACATGTATCTGTGTCTGTGTGTGTGTCTCTGTGTGTGTGGTACTGAGATTTGAACCCAGGGCCTTCTCACTGAGCTACATTCCCAGCCTTTGTTTTTCTTTTGGAGACAGGGTCTCACCAAATTGCCCAGGCTGGGGTTCAATTCGTGATTCTCCTGTCTCAGCCTCCCAGAATGCTGAGATTACAGGGGAGCACCACCATGCCCACCTTGAAGATGCCATTTTAATCAACCATGGATGCTGTGCTATGGATCTGCCCTGTTCATCCTCACAGAGGTGAAATGCATCATCAGAGCTTCTTCTTCATTAACCTAACACCACCTGATGCAAGTAACTGAATTCTTCTAATTGAAAACGTTTACAGATTGAGATGTTTTAGTTGTATACTTACTGTAAAAGGTATAACCTACTGAAATATATTAAATTTGAGAGTTTTAAAAATTTGAAAGTGTTAAAATCTTCCCCATAGTTCTGTAAACTCAGTAAGTATTTTTATGAAATTCCTACAATGCGCTTGTATAACATTATTGTTTTGTATAACAAAAATATTCTAACCAGCTAGAATGTGATCTGAAATCTCATCTAGAGTTAAAATGACAATAAAAATGGAAAACATCATGCTTTATTGTAAAGAGCACAACAATAGGGTTGAATAATAAAATAATGTAGCCATTGTCCAGATGTATCTATAGTCATGGAAGTGGTTACATCAGAAGCATAAATAGTTGGCAACCATACATAAGAGGAAACTGTAAAGGGTCACCAAATGAAACTGTATTACTATGATAGCATCATTTGTTAAATTTCCACTTTAAATCTTAAATTAATGCCAGATGTTTTGAATTTTAACTTGATGCCTGAAAATTTCAGAGAAAATTCAGCTTTCAATTTACAAAGATCTTTTAAGCTATATTTTTTTTCTTTTAAGAACTTAATAAATGCTTTCTGAAGGATGTCATGGAGAGAAATACAACTGAATTTGGGAAGAAATTCAACTTGCCGCTTCTCTGGGCACCCATAGAGCTACTCTGGGTAAGCCATGGATTATTCCTATCTATCAGAATAATCAACCAATAAGTTATGTCTGTAATATCAAGAATGATAAAAATCTAAAACCCAAATCCACTCAAACTAAATCTTTAATTACTTTTGGTGCTATGATTTTTTAACCCTCAAAGGCTGGTGAGCAATAATAAATGCATGAAATAAATTAAATTCCTGGAAAAGAATGCCATTGTGTTGTCTAGTATAGTCTAGAAAGGCAGATATGGCTTTAATATCATTGAGAGCATTAAAAATTTAAAGACTCCACCCAGAAACATCAGCATATCTTTGGAAACACACATGGCTTTGAAAGAGAATAATTCAGAAGAGAACCTTCTCGTGTTGCTTTCAGAACAAGAGCCAGACTAAGATCACTCAGAAAGGTGACTCACTGAGCAGGACACCAAAGACAGAGCTGATGCTAAAGGAATTGCCAGCTCTTATGTAAACATTTATTTTATGTAACTGACTATTAAGCAGTATTGAGCCATATTTTTTAAAAATTAAACTATGAAAAAAGTAGATCATAAGAAAATGATTATTAGTTGGAAATAAAAGCCCACAATATAAAAAGAACACTATCACAAAAAAAAAAAAAGCAGTAAGTGCACAAGAGAGTCCTGGAGTAAGCCATTTCCTTTTTTGTCTGTGTACCTTCACACTAAAGTTTAATTGGAATTAAGATTGATGAGATTATGTCACCCTCCTTTTGCTATGAATCAGTGATTCATCAAGATGTTCAAAAATATCACTGCCAGAGTCCTTTCCTCATAGATTACGATCCAGTAGGTTTGGAGCAGGCATGTGTTTATTTAATATAAAATTCCTACTCTCTGCAGAGAGCTGAGGTTTGAAAATCACAGACTCAATGAGGGTTTTTTATGCTGGCTGCACTTTGCAAACATTCTAGGAAGCTTTAGAAAAATTCCTAGGCCTATGTCCTACAATAGACAGACTAACACTTCAGAGCAGCCAAACACCGTTAGATGTGAAAGGCCTCAGAGTCCAGTGGAGGCAGCTGAGACTGAGAATCCTGTGACTGTCCCGACTTCTCAGGACTCTTTAGTCCACGCTCATCTTCACAGTCCCCTTGCGGTTTTCTTTTCTTTTCTTTTTTTTTTTTTTTTT